>JAVIAB010000047.1:86641970-86876246 GCA_032433765.1 Megaustenia siamemsis | reverse complement strand
TTGAACAGATCGCCAGCTGGTTGTTGTTTATTCGATCAGCTGTTAGCTTGAGATCATGTTAGTGTGACCTTCTCTGGAATGCTGTGGCTGTTTCTGCCCCAGGCGTTAGGCTCGCGTTTGTAATCAGGTCACAATACACATCCCCGGACTATTTGATTCTTATTAGCTTGACCCTTGCTCGGTCTGGTAGTACTTCTGGTTCATAAAGATGACCGTTGCGTTGTGTTCCGCGACAACTCTATTGGTGGAATGGTTCGTGACACTTAGGCTAGATAATGAAACTGTATAATACAGAACAACACCTTTTGATGGTAAAATTACTGCTTTTATTCATGCCACTTTAAATCTCGTTACATATGTAAATGTCAGGGCCACACTTGCATCACCTCTAGGCACTAAATTAAATTGAGACGGCTCCCATCGAGCGTCTCACTTACGCTTAATTACAATCTATCGGTCTATTGTGTCGTCTGCCTGTTGATCATGATAGGTCTTGACCATTCTACTCACAACTATGCTATATCACTGCTAACTCTAATTGGTGTTAGCCTCTCTATGGCCCGACTGGCTCCTAAGAAGCGTGTGTGCCCTATGAATAACTTCTCTCAATCTGACTAATAATCAATGACTAACCCTGTCGATCATGATAGGTCTTGACCATTCTACTCACAACTATGCTATATCACTGCTAACTCTATTAGTTGGTGTTAGCCTCTCTATGGCCCGACTGGCTCCTAAGAAGCGCGTGTGCCCTCTGAATAATTTCTCTCAATCTCACTAATCAATGACTAATAATTCTCAATTGCCTGACTAACAATTCCTGACTCTCTAGCATTTCCTGACCAACAATCATCCTCACTGACCTATGTTGTGTGTCTACCCTTAAATCGGCTTCTCCATCAATCAGCATCTTCCTGCCCACGTACGTCTGACCACCCACTCACTTATGGACATGGCCTTCATGTTTTTGCATGTTAATTTCGACCTCTTTATTACACCCCCGCGTCTGTCTGTCTGTCTAGTTCCCTGACCTTGTTCTACTTTTGGACCTGGCCTCTGTTTATTTAATTCTCTCCTTTCCACCTACGCATCTCTTTGTTCGTTCACTTCTTAAAGATGGCCTTGATACTCCGCACGTGTTTCTCCTGACCCATCTTCTCTATTGTGTCGTCTTCTTTATGTGTTTTTTTCCTTGACTATCTTTACACATTTTGTCTCGCCTATTCGTCTTCACTTCCGGTTCGTTTATCGTTCTTTTGACCTGCTCTCTATTTTCTCCTTCACTCTCTCTTTCTATCCTTTCTTCCTCCTCGTCTACATAGCCTCCACTATCTTTAGTCATTGCAACTTCTAATGACTAACCTACTCCATCAACTCCTATTTTACATGTTATGCCAGTCACGTCAATTATTGTCGTCAGCACTCTCCCGAGGATTGATAAGGCCTCTACAGAACCCCTGGGGATTGCTCTCCCCTCTGTCACTCTGACTGTCTTTTCTAACCCTTCCCCCTATATATAGTAACATATTTACATACATTGACCTTTTGCAATGTTTTCTGTATCTGCTTGTACGATACTTTTCTCGTGTAGTTTGTCCTACCTGGACTGGCTCGCTCTGGCCCTACACTTTCTTAACTCCTGGCGTCTCTTCTATTTCTCTTAACATTGCCCTCAGCAATGTCTCAATATTGACATTCTGCAATTCACGTTATTGCTAGTTGCACATAACGCCTATGTAGTGCGTTCATGGATTGATAATCCCACCTCTACATTTCTGTGTCTTCTTCATAAGACACTGATGTCTCTTCTATTCTATTCTCATTTACTTCAATACAATTCTCTACTATTTACATTTAATTATGTACAACATTTTTGGTCATTTCTCCTCCTTTCTTGTGTCTCTAGTAGCCTATCCATTCGGGTTTATTCTCAGCTACCTTTTTTTTTTTTATCCACCGTCTGGGTGTTAATTTCTTCCGTAAGCCTATACGCTTCACTTTTCTCTTACTATCATCTTAGGTCAACTGTCCATTTTGGATTACTCAGTTACCTCTTATTTTTAACCCATCCGGGTTTTCAGTTTTCTCTTCTCTCATCTCTATTTCTTCTATTCAATTGAGTCTTCCCCTTTCAGGTTTTTTTTTTTCCTCTTATTATTGGTTTTACCCTTTTCGGGTTCTCTCTTCTCTCTTATTATTTCATGTACCCATTTCGGGTTTCCTCCTCGCAATACTTTGTTTGACCCATTTCGGGTTCTCTCCTCTCTCTAGTTGTATCTATGATACCTTTGAAAACTTCTATTTTCTTCTCTACTCTATAATTACCATGTTTCTATACCTATCATTCCTTTGATCCCTTTTCCTTTCTTTTCTAAAGTCATAAACACCAGGTTGTACCTCGTATCTATCCTTTTCCTCATCATTTATCTTCTGTTGGTGATCTATGTATCTATGATATCTTTGAAAACTTCTATTTTCTTCTCTACTCCTATAATTACCATGTTGACTATACCTATCATTCCTTTGATCCCTTTTCCTTTCTTTTCTAAAGTCATAAACACAGGTTGTAACTCGTATCTATCCTTTTTCTCAGCCTTTATCTTCTGTTGGTGATCTATGTATCTCTGTAACTCACCCTCTCTTTCGCATATGATGCATCACTCAATATTCTTTCCTCTTGCTTTCTTTGCATTCTAGCAAATTCATCTTTCGCCTCCTGTGACACATTTTTCTCTACTAATCTTGTTATGTCAGCTGGGGTTAATACCCAAGAACCATCCTTTGTTTCTGTATTTTCTGTGTCTTCTGTTTTCTGTTCTCTCTTCTTGCCCATTGTGGCTATTGCTTCTAACCCATGTGTTCTATCTAATCTATGCCTTGCACTTGGCATAAATCTTTGTCTATTCTATTACTGTCTTCATCTTCACTACTTACTATTTTCTTCATTGTGGCTATTGCTTCTAATCTATGCCTTGCACTTAATATTTTCCTCTTACTATTTGGCGTTTGTTTTTGAATTACTTCTTTTTCTTTATTATTCACTGTTAATACTCTTTCATTACTAATGTCTACCTGTATTCCTCTATCTTTTATGTTTGTTTGTTTGTCCGTCACTGTTCCCCTATTTCTTGTTCCCTTTTCAACCATCTGTGTAGCACTATCTGTGCGCTCCGTTATTTCCGTTTGTGTGTACTTTTCTTCTTTCACCACTTCCTGATATCTGTCATTGTCACTGCCTACCTCAGTATCCACGTAACTTTTTCTACTCTTAACCTCTAACCCCGTCTGGTTGTCTCTCTCTTGCCTCCTAATATTCTTATTTATTTGAATTCCATACAACCTACCGTTTGGTTTGTCATAGGGTGTATATTTTCTTTCTCTCCTTTTAGTTATCCAATATGGTTTAAATACCTCAACCTTTACTATATAATTTTGTCATTCTATGGTCATGATTTAAAATATTATTTACTATAGTGCTATTTTTATACAATATTATTGCTTTATTTCTGTTGTCTGCTCTCTTAATAAATGTATAATACATTATTTCTCCAAATGTTTCAAAATATTTTCTACTACTTCTCCATCTGTACTGCCTTCCTTTAATCTGACTACTATTTGCAACTATACGTTTTCTTGTGCTGTAACTGACATTGTCTAGCTATGTGTCCTACTATTACAGTTATAGCATCTTCTATTTTCTTGTACCCAATTTACTTTGTGAGTGCTAGCGACTCTCCTGTATCTCTGTCTTGTATGATCAATCTCCATTGGATATTCCTGTCCGTTGTCTGCACCTTTTCTCTTTTCTCCTGTCTTTCTCCTTCAAATTTTTGTCTAATATTTTCTTCTTCTATTGCCACATTCCTCACTTGTGCCAGTGTTGCTAAATTTTCCTTGCTAGTTGCATTTTCACTTGTTCTACTAACTCCAATACTTTATCGCCACATTCTTGCACTGATTCTTGTTGCAGCTGTGTGTCGACTTAAGATTCCTTATAACTTGCTGTGACTGCTGTGGATCTTTATATCTTGCATATCTTTGTGTTAGATACAACTTAAACTCTTCCCAAGTTTCATCTTTCATCTCATTTATTCTTCTTCTTATGTTGCTAGCCACTCTACCTTGACTAGTTAACAGCGCTAATTCTTTCAACTCTGTTTGACTTATTTTATTACTGCTCTGCCATTTTTCAATGTCATTTATCCATGTTTCAATTTGCTCTTCTTTTCCAGTAAATGTTGGTATTCGTTTTACTACTTCTTGTGTCTGTATTCCTTCTAACCTTTGTACTGCTTGAGCCAACTTATTGATCGTTTGTGATACATAGTCTTCTTTACTTACTTCCATTTTTGTATTTTAATATCAGTTCTACTTAGTCACTATATTGATTTTACTATTTCACTCTATTAATTTTCTTGTCTCCCTTGGAGTCTTCTATTATATTTCTTATCTCAAAATTATTTCCACATGACTGTGTACACTTTCAAAGTGTCACTCTAATACTTTCATCCAATACACTTATTTATTTTATATTTTATATTACACGTGTCCTTGATCAGAGTCCTAGCTCACTCTACCTCCCTTCCTTTACAACCAACTCCCAATCCTACTCTATTAGGCCTCAATTGCCTTTGCTAAAAAAATTTTATCAAGGACACGTCTAATATTTACAATGTTTGCCTTGTTTCCGTTCACATATAATTTTAATACCAACATTCATTTAATTAAATTTCATATAAATTACTTTTTCCTAACTATCCTGTGGAGACAAAAAAACATTTATCTTGTGATATTCCACTGTCTAAATAATCCTAATTTAATTACTTCACAACTTAATTAACAACTAAATTGTTCCACACAGTTCCTTGAAAAATGAAATGTTCTCCTGGAATTCTTAATTATTCACTTGATATTACTGTTTCTAAAATGTCTTTAAATGTTCTCTTCCTTGAATCTGAATAAAAATGACACATTTGTTTCACATTTCTTATTCACATTGAATGTCTCACCTTTTTGAGGTTTTCCCTGGTTGTTTTTGTCTTTTGTCGATTCTCGTCGACCGGCTTGTTTCTCTCCTGTTGATGGTCTTTGCGTTGCCTGGTCTGGTACTCGTGGCGTTGTTCAATTCTGGACGCTACTGTTCATTGCGTCAAATTGATTCTCGTCTGCGTGATCTTGTGTAGACATCCCCACTTTGGTTAACAACGACTAAGCTTCGTTTGAATCGTGGGTTGTTGGGCTTGCTTCTTTTGATAGTTTTGTTGATTTCCTCCTGTCTGTTGATTTGATTTCACTGGGTCGTGTGAGTCGATTTGATTCACTGCTCCTTCCGTTCTGACTGGTTTACATACTTGTTTTTGTATCTGCACTTTCTACTGTTGTTTTGTGTCTATTACTGTCTTGTGCTTTTACAATTTCTTGGCTTTATCTAGCTTCTAGATCCTGGTCACGGCACCAATGTAGCGGGGATTGTGAACTTTATGAGCGATATGTTTGATTGTTTGATTGACTTCTGAGCGATTCTTTGCGGATCTTTGAACAGATCGCCAGCTGGTTGTTGTTTATTCGATCAGCTGTTAGCTTGAGATCATGTTAGTGTGACCTTCTCTGGAATGCTGTGGCTGTGTTTCTGCCCCAGGCGTTAGGCTCGCGTTTGTAATCAGGTCACATACACATCCCCGGACTATTTGATTCTTATTAGCTTGGACCCTTGCTCGGTCTGGTAGTACTTCTGGTTCATAAAGATGACCGTTGCGTTGTGTTCCGCGACAACTCTATTGGTGGAATGGTTCGTGACACTTAGGCTAGATAATGAAACTGTATAATACAGAACAACACACTTTTGATGGTAAATTAGCTGGCCACTTTAAAATCTCGTTACATATGTAAATGTCAGGCCACACTTGCATCACCTCTAGGCACTAAATTAAATTGAGACGCTCCCATCGAGCGCCTCACTTACGCTAATTACAATCTATCGGTCTATTGTTGTCGTCTGCCTGTTGATCATGATAGGTCTTGACCATTCTACTCACAACTATGCTATATCACTGCTAACTCTATTAGTTGGTGTTAGCCTCTCTATGGCCCGATGGCTCCTAAGAAGCGTGTGTGCCCTATGAATAACTTCTCTCAATCTGACTAATAATCAATGACTAACCCTGTCGATTGATAGGTCTTGACCATTCTACTCACAACTATGCTATATCACTGCTAACTCTATTATTTGTGTTAGCCTCTCTATGGCCCGACTGGCTCCTAAGAAGCGCGTGTGCCCTCTGAATAATTTCTCTCAATCTCACTAATCAATGACTAATAATTCTCAATTGCCTGACTAACAATTCCTGACTCTCTAGCATTTCCTGACCAACAATTCATCCTCACTGACCTATGTTGTGTGTCTACCCTTAAATTCGGCTTCTCCTCCAATCAGCATCTTCCTGCCCACGTACGCTGACCACCCACTCACTTATGGACATGGCCTTCATGTTTTTGCATGTTAATTTCGACCTCTTTATTACCCCCGCGTCTGTCTGTCTGTCTAGTTCCCTTGACCTTGTTCTACTTTGGACCTGGCCTCTGTTTATTTAATTCTCTCCTTTTCCACCTACGCATCTCTTTGTTCGTTCACTTCTTAAAGGGCCTTGATACTCCGCGTGTTTCTCCTGACCCATCCTCTCTATTGTGTCGTCTTCTTTATGTGTTTTTCCTTGACCTATCTTTACACATTTTGTCTCGCCTATTCGCCCCTTCACTTCCGGATCGTTCTTTCTGACCTGCTCTCTATTTTCTCCTTCACTCTCTCTTTCTATCCTTTTCTTCCTCCTCGTCTACATAGCCTCCACTATCTTTAGTCATTGCAACTTCTAATGACTAACCTTACTCCATCACTCCTATTTACATGTTATGCCAGTCACGTCAATTATTGTCGTCAGCACTCTCCAGAGGATTTGATAAGGCATCTACAGAACCCTGGGGATTGCTCTCCCCCTCTGTCACTCTGACTGTCTTTTACTAACCCTTCCCCCTATCTATAGTACATTATTTACATACATTGACCTTTTGCAATGTTTCTGTATCTGCTTGTACGATACTTTCTAGTGTAGTTTGTCCTACCTGGACTGGCTCGCTCTGGCCCTACACTTTCTTAACTCCTGGCGTCTCTTCTATTTCTCTTAAACATTGCCCTCAGCAATGTCTCAATATTGACATTCTGCAATTCACGTTATTGCTAGTTGCACATAACGCCTATGTAGTGCGTTCATGGATGATAATCCCACCTCTACATTTCTGTGTCTTCTTCCATAAGACACTGATGTCTCTTCTATTCTATTCTCATTTACTTCAATACAATTCTCTACTATTTACATTTAATATGTACAACATTTTTGGTCATTTCTCTCCTTTCTTGTGTCTCTAGTAGCCTATCCATTTCGGGTTTATTCTCAGCTACCTTTTTTTTTTTTCATCCACCCGTCTGGGTGTTAATTTCTTCCTGTACACCGCCTATACGCTTCACTTTTCTCTTACTATCATCTTAGGTCAACTGTCCATTTTGGATTTACTCAGTTACCTCTTATTTTAACCCATCCGGGTTTTCAGTTTTCTCTTCTTCTCATCTCTATTTCTTCTATTCAATTAGTCTTCCCCTTTCAGGTTTTTTTTTCCTCTTATTATTTGGTTTTACCCTTTCGGGTTCTCTCTTCTCTCTTATTATTTCATGTACCATTTCGGGTTTCCTCCTCGCAATACTTTGTTTGACCCATTTCGGGTTCTCTCCTCTCTCTACTAGTTGTCTATGATACCTTTGAAAACTTCTATTTTCTTCTCTACTCCTATAATTACCATGTTGACTATACCTATCATTCCTTGATCCCTTTTCCTTTCTTTTCTAAAGTCATAAACACCAGGTTGTACCTCGTATCTATCCTTTTCCTCATCATTTATCTTCTGTTGGTGATCTATGTATCTATGATATCTTTGAAAACTTCTATTTTCTTCTCTACTCCTATAATTACCATGTTGACTATACCTATCATTCCTTTGATCCCTTTTCCTTTCTTTTCTAAAGTCATAAACACCAGGTTGTACCTCGTATCTATCCTTTTCTCAGCCTTTATCTTCTGTTGGTGATCTATGTATCTCTGTAACTCACCCCTCTCTTTCGCATATGATGCATCACTCAATATTCTTTCCTCTTGCTTTCTTTGCATTCTAGCAAATTCATCTTTCGCCTCCTGTGACACATTTTTCTCTACTAATCTTGTTATGTCAGCTGGGGTTAATACCCAAGAACCATCCTTTGTTTCTGTATTTTCTGTGTCTTCTGTTTTCTGTCTCTCTCTTGCCCATTGTGGCTATTGCTTCTAACCCAGTGTTCTATCTAATCTATGCCTTGCACTTGGCAATAAATCTTGTCTATTCTATTACTGTCTTCATCTTCACTACTTACTATTCTTCTTGCCCATTGTGGCTATTGCTTCTAATCTATGCCTTGCACTAATATTTTCCTCTTACTATTTGGCGTTTGTTTTTGAATTACTTCTTTTTCTTTATTATTCACTGTTAATACTCTTTCATTACTAATGTCTACCTGTATTCCTCTATCTTTTATGTTTGTTTGTTTGTCCGTCACTGTTCCCTATTTCTTGTTCCCTTTTCAACCATCTGTGTAGCACTATCTGTGCGCTCCGTTATTTCCGTTTGTGTGTACTTTTCTTCTTTCACCACTTCCTGATATCTGTCATTGTCACTGCCTACCCCAGTATCCACGAACTTTTTCTACTCTTAACCTCTAACCCCGTCTGGTTGTCTCTCTCTTGCCTCCTAATATTCTTATTTATTTGAATTCCATACAACCTACCGTTTGGTTTGTCATAGGGTGTATATTTTCTTTCTCTCCTTTTAGTTATCCAATATGGTTTAAATACCTCAACCTTTACTATATAATTTGTCATTCTATGGTCATGATTTAAAATATTATTTACTATAGTGCTATTTTTATACAATATTATTGCTTTATTTCTGTTGTCTGCTCTCTTAATAAATGTATAATACATTATTTCTCCAAATGTTTCAAAATATTTTCTAACTTCTCCATCTGTACTGCCTTCCTTTAATCTGACTACTATTTTGCAACTATACGTTTTTCTTGTGCTGTAACTGACATTGTCTAGCTATGTGTCCTACTCTATTACAGTTATAGCATCTTCTATTTTCTTGTACCCATTTACTTTGTGAGTGCTAGCGACTCTCCTGTATCTCTGTCTTGTATGATCAATCTCCATTGGATATTCCTGTCTCGTTGTCTGCACCTTTTCTCTTTTCTCCTGTCTTTCTCCTTCAAATTTTTGTCTAATATTTTCTTCTTCTATTGCCACATTCCTCACTTGTTGCCAGTGTTGCTAAATTTTCCTTGCTAGTTGCATTTTCACTTGTTCTACTAACTCCAATACTTTATCGCCACATTCTTGCACTGATTCTTGTTGCAGCTGGTGTGTCGACTTAAGATTCCTTATAACTTGCTGTGACTGCTGTGGATCTTTATATCTTGCATATCTTTGTGTTAGATACAACTTAAACTCTTCCCAAGTTTCATCTTTCATCTCATTTATTCTTCTTCTTATGTTGCTAGCCACTCTACCTTGACTAGTTAACAGCGCTAATTCTTTCAACTCTGTTTGACTTATTTTATTACTGCTCTGCCATTTTTCAATGTCATTTATCCATGTTTCAATTTGCTCTTCTTTTCCAGTAAATGTTGGTATTCGTTTTACTACTTCTTGTGTCTGTATTCCTTCTAACCTTTGTACTGCTTGAGCCAACTTATTGATCGTTTGTGATACATAGTCTTCTTTACTTACTTCCATTTTTGTATTTTAATATCAGTTCTACTTAGTCACTATATTGATTTTACTATTTCACTCTATTAATTTTCTTGTCTCCCTTGGAGTCTTCTATTATATTTCTTATCTCAAAATTATTTCCACATTGACTGTGTACACTTTCAAAGTGTCACTCTAATACTTTCGTCCAATACACTTATTTATTTTATATTTATATTACACGTGTCCTTGATCAGAGTCCCTAGCTCACTCTACCTCCCTTCCTTTACAACCAACCCCAATCCTACACTATTAGGCCTCAATTGCCTTTGCTAAAAAATTTTATCAGGACACGTCTGATATTTACAATGTTTGCCTTGTTTCCGTTCACATACAATTTTAATACCAACAATTCATTTACTTAATTAAATTTCATATAAAATTACTTTTTCCTAACTATCCTGTGGAGACAAAAACATTTATCGTGATCAGATATTCCACTCTAAATAATCCTAATTTAATTACTTCACAACTAATTACAGTTTAACACTAAATTGTTCCACACAGTTCCTTGAAAAATGAAATGTTCTCCTGGAATTCTTAATTATTCACTTGATATTAATTGTTTCTAAAATGTCTTTAAATGTTTAATTCCTTGAATCTGAATTACACGTTTATGTTTCACACTATTCACAGTTCTATTTTGAATGTCTCACCTTTTTGCGGTTTCCCTGGTTGCTTTGTTGATTCTCGTCGACCGACTTGTTTCTCTCCTGTTGATAGTCTTTGCGTTGCCTGGTCTGGTACTCGTGCGTTGTTAGAATTCTGGACTGCTGCTGTTCATTTCGTAAAATTGATTCTTGATGATTTGATCTTGTGTAGACATCCCACTTTGGTTAACAACGACTAAGCTTCCGTTTGAATCGTTTGCGCGGGCTTGCTTCTTTTGATAGTTTTGTTGATTTCTCCTGTCTGTTGAATTGATTTCACTGGTCGTGTGAGTCGATTGATTTCATGCTCCTTCCGTTCTGACTGGTTTACAATACTTGTTTTTGTTATCTCCACTTTCTACTGTTGTTTGTTGTCTATTACTGTCTTGTGCTTTACAATTTCTTGGCTTTATCTAGCTTCTAGCGCCTGGTCACGCTCCAATGTAGCGGGGATTGTGAACTTTATGAGCGATAGTTTGATTGTTTTCTGAGCCTTTGCTTGACTTCTGAGCGATTCTTTGCGGATCTTTAACAGATCGTCCGCTGGTTGTTGTTTATTCGATCAGCTGTTGTCTGTGGTGGTCTACTCATCATGTTAGCTTGAGATCATGTTAGTGTGACCTTCTCTGTAATGCTATGGCTGTGTTCCTGCCCCCCGCGTTTAGGCTCATGTTTGTAATAGGTCACAAACACATCCCCGGACTATTTGATTCTTATTAGCTTGACCTTGCTCGGTCTGGTAGTACTTCTGGTTCATTAAGATGACCGTTGCGTTGTGTTCCGCGACAACTTTACTGGTGGACTGGTTCGTGACACTTAGGCTAGATAATGAAACTGTATAACACAGAACAACACCTTTTGATGGTAAGTTAGCTGGCTTTATTCATGCCACTTCAGACTCTCGATACATATGTAAATGTCAGACACACTTGCATCACACTCTAGGCACTAAATTAAATTGAGACGCTCCCATCGAGCGCCTCACTTACGCTAATTACAATCTATCGGTCTATTCTGTCGTCTGCCTGTTGATCATGATAGGTCTTGACCATTCTACTCACAACTATGCTATATCACTGCTAACTCTATTAGTTGGTGTTAGCCTCTATGGCCCGACTGGCTCCTGAAGCGTGTGTGCCTTATGAATAACTTCTCTCAATCTGACTAATAATCAATGACTCAATTCCTGACCAACAATTCCTGACCAACAATTCATCCTCACTGACCTATGTTGTGTGTCTACCCTTATTCGGCTTCTCCATCCAATCAGCATCTTCCTGCCCACGTACGTCTGACCACCCACTCACTTATGGACATGGCCTTCATGTTTTTTGCATGTTAATTTCGACCTCTTTATTACACCCCCGCGTCTGTCTGTCTGTCTAGTACCCTTGACATTGCTCTACTTTTGGACCTGGCCTCTGTTTATTTAATTCTCTCCTTATATCCGTGCATTGCTTTGTCCCCTTAGTGTCTGGATGACCTTACCACTTTCTGCACGCCTTTTTCCTGGCCTATCCTCTTTGTTATTACTGTGACTACGTTTTTATCTATTTTTCCTTGACCTATCTTTACACATTTTGTCTCGCCTATTCGCCCCTCACTTCCGGATCGTTCTTTCTGACCTGCCTCTCTATTTTCTCCTTTCTCCTTCACTCTTTCTATCCTTTTCTTCCTCCTCGTCTACACATTGAACCAACAAGAACTATGTGAGACCATTGAACCACAAGACTATGTTGAGACCATTGAACCAACAAGAACTGTGTGAGACCATTGACCACAAGAACTGTGAGACCATTGAACCAACAAGAACTGTGTGAGACCATTGAACCAACAGAACTGTGTGAGACCATTGAACCAACAAGAACTGTGAGACCATTGAACCAACAAGAACTGTGAGACCATTGAACCAACAAGAACTGTGAGACCATTGAAACAACAGAACTGTGAGACCATTGAACCACAAGACTGTGTGACCATTGAACCAACAAGAACTGTGAGACCATTGAACCAACAAGAACTGTGTGAGACCATTGAACCAACAAGAACTGTGAGACCATTGAACCAACAAGAACTGTGAGACCATTGAACCAACAAGAACTATGTGAGACCATTGAACCAACAAGAACTGTGTGAGACCATTGAACCAACAAGAACTGTGTGAGACCATTGAACCAACAAGAACTGTGTGAACCATTGAACCAACAAGAACTGTGAGACCATTGAACCAACAAGAACTATGTGAGACCATTGAACCAACAAGAACTGTGTGAGACCATTGAACCAACAAGAACTGTGAGACCATTGAACCAACAAGAACTGTGAGACCATTGAACCAACAAGAACTGTGAGACCATTGAACCAACAAGAACTATGTGAGACTATTGAACCAACAAGAACTGTGTGAGACCATTGAACCAACAAGAACTATGTGAGACCATTGAACCAACAAGAACTGTGAGACCATTGAACCAACAAGAACTGTGTGAGACCATTGAACCAACAAGAACTGTGTGAGACCATTGAACCAACAAACTAAGTGAGACTATTGAACCAACAAGAACTGTGTAGACCATTGAACCAACAAGAAACTGTGAGACCATTGAACCAACAAGAACTATGTGAGACTATTGAACCAACAAGAACTGTGTGAGACCATTGAACCAACAAGAACTGTGAGACCATTGAACCAACAAGAACTATGTGAGACTATTGAACCAACAAGAACTGTGTGAGACCATTGAACCAACAAGAACTGTGTGGAACCATTGAACCAACAAGAACTGTGAGACCATTGAACCAACAAGAACTATGTGAGACTATTGAACCAACAAGAACTGTGTGACCATTGAACCAACAAGAACTATTGAGACTATTGAACCAACAAGAACTGTGTGAGACCATTGAACCAACAAGAACTGTGTGACCATTGAACCAACAAGAAACTGTGAGACCATTGACCAACAAGAACTGTGTGAGACCATTGAACCAACAAGAACTGTGAGACCATTGACCAACAAGAACTATGTGAGACCATTGAACCAACAAGAACTGTGAGACCATTGAACCAACAAGAACTATGTGAGACCATTGAACCAACAAGAACTGTGTGAGACCATTGAACCAACAAGAACTGTGTGAGACCATTGAACCAACAAGAACTATGTGAGACTATGGAACAGCAAACTGTGTGAGCCATTGAACCAACAAGAACTGTGTGAGACCATTGAACCAACAAGAACTGTGAGACCATTGAACCAACAAGAACTGTGAGACCATTGAACCAACAAGAACTGTGAGACCATTGAACCAACAAGAACTATGTGAGACCATTGAAACAAGAACTATGTGAGACTACAGAACAACAAGAACTATGTGAGACCATTGAACCAACAAGAACTATGTGAGACCATTGAACCAACAAGAACTATGTGAGACATTGAACCAACAAGAACTGTGTGAGACCATTGAACCAACAAGAACAGTGAGACCATTGAACCAACAAGAACTATGTGAGACTATTGAACCAACAAGAACTGTGAGACCATTGAACCAACAAGAACTGTGAGACCATTGAACCAACAAGAACTGTGTGAGACCATTGAACCAACAAGAACTATGTGAGACCATTGAACCAACAAGAACTGTGTGAGACCATTGAACCAACAAGAACTGTGTGAGACCATTGAACCAACAAGAACTGTGTGAACCATTGAACCAACAAGAACTATGTGAGACCATTGAACCAACAAGAACTGTGTGAGACCATTGAACCAACAAGAACTGTGTGAGACCATTGAACCAACAAGAACTGTGAGACCATTGAACCAACAAGAACTGTGTGAGACCATTGAACCAACAAGAACTGTGAGACCATTGAACCAACAAGAACTGTGAGACCATTGAACCAACAAGAACTGTGTGAGACCATTGAACCAACAAGAACTGTGTGAGACCATTGAACCAACAAGAACTGTGAGACCATTGAACCAACAAGAACTGTGAGACCATTGAACCAACAAGAACTGTGAGACCATTGAACCAACAAGAACTGTGAGACCATTGAACCAACAAGAACTGTGAGACCATTGAACCAACAAGAACTGTGAGACCATTGAACCAACAAGAACTGTGAGACCATTGAACCAACAAGAACTGTGAGACCATTGAACCAACAAGAACTGTGAGACCATTGAACCAACAAGAACTGTGAGACCATTGAACCAACAAGAACTATGTGAGACCATTGAACCAACAAGAACTGTGTGAGACCATTGAACCAACAAGAACTGTGTGAGACCATTGAACCAACAAGAACTGTGAGACCATTGAACCAACAAGAACTGTGAGACCATTGAACCAACAAGAACTATGTGAGACCATTGAACCAACAAGAACTGTGTGAGACCATTGAACCAACAAGAACTGTGAGACCATTGAACCAACAAGAACTGTGAGACCATTGAACCAACAAGAACTGTGAGACCATTGAACCAACAAGAACTGTGTGAGACCATTGAACCAACAAGAACTATGTGAGACCATTGAACCAACAAGAACTGTGTGAGACCATTGAACCAACAAGAACTATGTGAGACCATTGAACCAACAAGAACTATGTGAGACCATTGAACCAACAAGAACTGTGTGAGACCATTGAACCAACAAGAACTATGTGAGACCATTGAACCAACAAGAACTGTGTGAGACCATTGAACCAACAAGAACTGTGTGAGACCATTGAACCAACAAGAACTGTGAGACCATTGAACCAACAAGAACTATGTGAGACCATTGAACCAACAAGAACTGTGTGAGACCATTGAACCAACAAGAACTGTGTGAGACCATTGAACCAACAAGAACTGTGAGACCATTGAACCAACAAGAACTGTGTGAGACCATTGAACCAACAAGAACTGTGAGACCATTGAACCAACAAGAACTGTGTGAGACCATTGAACCAACAAGAACTGTGAGACCATTGAACCAACAAGAACTGTGAGACCATTGAACCAACAAGAACTATGTGAGACCATTGAACCAACAAGAACTGTGTGAGACCATTGAACCAACAAGAACTGTGTGAGACCATTGAACCAACAAGAACTATGTGAGACCATTGAACCAACAAGAACTATGTGAGACCATTGAACCAACAAGAACTATGTGAGACCATTGAACCAACAAGAACTATGTGAGACCATTGAACCAACAAGAACTATGTGAGACCATTGAACCAACAAGAACTGTGTGAGACCATTGAACCAACAAGAACTATGTGAGACCATTGAACCAACAAGAACTGTGTGAGACCATTGAACCAACAAGAACTGTGTGAGACCATTGAACCAACAAGAACTATGTGAGACCATTGAACCAACAAGAACTATGTGAGACCATTGAACCAACAAGAACTATGTGAGACCATTGAACCAACAAGAACTATGTGAGACCATTGAACCAACAAGAACTATGTGAGACCATTGAACCAACAAGAACTATGTGAGACCATTGAACCAACAAGAACTGTGTGAGACCATTGAACCAACAAGAACTATGTGAGACCATTGAACCAACAAGAACTATGTGAGACCATTGAACCAACAAGAACTATGTGAGACCATTGAACCAACAAGAACTATGTGAGACCATTGAACCAACAAGAACTGTGTGAGACCATTGAACCAACAAGAACTATGTGAGACCATTGAACCAACAAGAACTATGTGAGACCATTGAACCAACAAGAACTGTGAGACCATTGAACCAACAAGAACTGTGAGACCATTGAACCAACAAGAACTGTGTGAGACCATTGAACCAACAAGAACTGTGTGAGACCATTGAACCAACAAGAACTGTGAGACCATTGAACCAACAAGAACTGTGAGACCATTGAACCAACAAGAACTGTGAGACCATTGAACCAACAAGAACTGTGAGACCATTGAACCAACAAGAACTGTGTGAGACCATTGAACCAACAAGAACTGTGAGACCATTGAACCAACAAGAACTGTGTGAGACCATTGAACCAACAAGAACTGTGAGACCATTGAACCAACAAGAACTGTGAGACCATTGAACCAACAAGAACTATGTGAGACCATTGAACCAACAAGAACTGTGTGAGACCATTGAACCAACAAGAACTGTGTGAGACCATTGAACCAACAAGAACTGTGTGAGACCATTGAACCAACAAGAACTGTGAGACCATTGAACCAACAAGAACTATGTGAGACCATTGAACCAACAAGAACTGTGTGAGACCATTGAACCAACAAGAACTGTGAGACCATTGAACCAACAAGAACTGTGAGACCATTGAACCAACAAGAACTGTGAGACCATTGAACCAACAAGAACTATGTGAGACTATTGAACCAACAAGAACTGTGTGAGACCATTGAACCAACAAGAACTATGTGAGACCATTGAACCAACAAGAACTGTGAGACCATTGAACCAACAAGAACTGTGTGAGACCATTGAACCAACAAGAACTGTGTGAGACCATTGAACCAACAAGAACTATGTGAGACATTGAACCAACAAGAACTGTGTGAGACCATTGAACCAACAAGAACTGTGAGACCATTGAACCAACAAGAACTATGTGAGACTATTGAACCAACAAGAACTGTGTGAGACCATTGAACCAACAAGAACTGTGAGACCATTGAACCAACAAGAACTATGTGAGACTATTGAACCAACAAGAACTGTGTGAGACCATTGAACCAACAAGAACTGTGTGAGACCATTGAACCAACAAGAACTGTGAGACCATTGAACCAACAAGAACTATGTGAGACTATTGAACCAACAAGAACTGTGTGAGACCATTGAACCAACAAGAACTATGTGAGACTATTGAACCAACAAGAACTGTGTGAGACCATTGAACCAACAAGAACTGTGTGACCATTGAACCAACAAGAACTGTGAGACCATTGAACCAACAAGAACTGTGTGAGACCATTGAACCAACAAGAACTGTAGACCATTGAACCAACAAGAACTATGTGAGACCATTGAACCAACAAGAACTGTGAGACCATTGAACCAACAAGAACTATGTGAGACCATTGAACCAACAAGAACTATGTGAGACCATGAATCAGAAGGAACTGTATGAGACCATTGAACCAACAAGAACTGTGTGAGACCATTGAACCAACAAGAACTGTGAGACCATTGAACCAACAAGAACTGTGAGACCATTGAACCAACAAGAACTGTGAGACCATTGAACCAACAAGAACTATGTGAGACCATTGAAACAACAAGAACTATGTGAGACTACAGAACAAACAAGAACTGTGTGAGACCATTGAACCAACAAGAACTGTGAGACCATTGAACCAACAAGAACTATGTGAGACTATTGAACCAACAAGAACTGTGTGAGACCATTGAACCAACAAGAACTGTGTGAGACCATTGAACCAACAAGAACTATGTGAGACTATTGAACCAACAAGAACTGTGTGAGACCATTGAACCAACAACAACTGTGAGACCATTGAACCAACAAGAACTATGTGAGACTATTGAACCAACAAGAACTGTGTGAGACCATTGAACCAACAAGAACTGTGTGAGACCATTGAACCAACAAGAACTGTGTGAGACTATTGAACCAACAAGAACTGTGTGAGACCATTGAACCAACAAGAACTATGTGAGACCATTGAACCAACAAGAACTGTGTGAGACCATTGAACCAACAAGAACTGTGTGAGACCATTGAACCAACAAGAACTGTGTGAAACCATTGAACCAACAAGAACTATGTGAGACCATTGAACCAACAAGAACTGTGTGAGACCATTGAACCAACAAGAACTGTGAGACCATTGAACCAACAAGAACTATGTGAGACCATTGAACCAACAAGAACAGTGTGAGACCATTGAACCAACAAGAACTATGTGAGACTATTGAACCAACCAGAACTATGTGAGACCATTGAACCAACAAGAACTGTGTGAGACCATTGAACCAACAAGAATTATGTGAGACTATTGAACCAACAAGAACTGTGTGAGACCATTGAACCAACAAGAACTATGTGAGACTATTGAACCAACAAGAACTGTGTGAGACCATTGAACCAACAAGAACTGTGAGACCATTGAACCAACAAGAACTATGTGAGACCATTGAACCAACAAGAACTGTGAGACCATTGAACCAACAAGAACTATGTGAGACCATTGAACCAACAAGAACTGTGAGACCATTGAACCAACAAGAACTGTGAGACCATTGAACCAACAAGAACTATGTGAGACCATTGAACCAACAAGAACTGTGAGACCATTGAACCAACAAGAACTGTGAGACCATTGAACCAACAAGAACTGTGAGACCATTGAACCAACAAGAACTGTGAGACCATTGAACCAACAAGAACTGTGAGACCATTGAACCAACAAGAACTGTGAGACCATTGAATCAACAAGAACTGTGAGACCATTGAACCAACAAGAACTGTGAGACCATTGAACCAACAAGAACTATGTGAGACCATTGAACCAACAAGAACTGTGAGACCATTGAACCAACAAGAACTATGTGAGACCATTGAACCAACAAGAACTGTGTGAGACCATTGAACCAACAAGAACTGTGTGAGACCATTGAACCAACAAGAACTATGTGAGACTATGGAATCAGAAGGAACTGTATGAGACCATTGAACCAACAAGAACTATGTGAGACCATGGAATCAGAAGGAACTGTGTGAGACCATTGAACCAACAAGAACTATGTGAGACCATTGAACCAACAAGAACTATGTGAGACCATTGAACCAACAAGAACTGTGTGAGACCATTGAACCAACAAGAACTATGTGAGACCATTGAACCAACAAGAACTGTGTGAGACCATTGAACCAACAAGAACTGTGTGAGACCATTGAACCAATAAGAACTGTGTGAGACCATTGAACCAACAAGAACTATGTGAGACCATTGAACCAACAAGAACTGTGTGAGACTATTGAACCAACAAGAACTGTGTGAGACCATTGAACCAACAAGAACTATGTGAGACTATGGAATCAGCAGGAACTGTGTGAGACCATTGAACCAACAAGAACTATGTGAGACTATGGAATCAGCAGGAACTGTGTGAGACCATTGAACCAACAAGAACTATGAGAGACTATGGAATCAGCAGGAACTGTGTGAGACCATTGAACCAACAAGAACTATGTGAGACTATGGAATCAGAAGGAACTGTATGAGACCATTGAACCAACAAGAACTATGTGAGACCATGGAATCAGAAGTAACTGTGTGAGACCATTGAACCAACAAGAACTGTGTGAGACCATTGAACCAACAAGAACTATGTGAGACTATGGAATCAGCAGGAACTGTGTGAGACCATTGAACCAACAAGAACTATGTGAGACTATGGAATCAGAAGGAACTGTATGAGACCATTGAACCAACAAGAACTATGTGAGACCATGGAATCAGAAGGAACTGTGTGAGACCATTGAACCAACAAGAACTATGTGAGACTACAGAACAAACAAGAACTGTGAGACCATTGAACCAACAAGAACTGTGTGAGACTACAGAACAAACAAGAACTGTGTGAGACTACAGAACAAACAAGAACTGTGTGAGACCATTGAACCAACAAGAACTGTGTGAGACTATGGAATCAGCAGGAACTGTGTGAGACCATTGAACCAACAAGAACTATGTGAGACTACAGAACAAACAAGAACTGTGAGACCATTGAACCAACAAGAACTGTGTGAGACCATTGAACCAACAAGAACTATGTGAGACTATGGAATCAGCAGGAACTGTGTGAGACCATTGAACCAACAAGAACTATGTGAGACTATGGAATCAGAAGGAACTGTGTGAGACCATTGAACCAACAAGAACTATGTGAGACTATGGAATCAGCAGGAACTGTGTGAGACCATTGAACCAACAAGAACTGTGTGAGACTACAGAACAAACAAGAACTGTGAGACCATTGAACCAACAAGAACTGTGTGAGACTACAGAACAAACAAGAACTGTGAGACCATTGAACCAACAAGAACTATGTGAGACTACAGAACAAACAAGAACTGTGAGACCATTGAACCAACAAGAACTATGTGAGACTACAGAACAAACAAGAACTGTGAGACCATTGAACCAACAAGAACTATGTGAGACTACAGAACAAACAAGAACTGTGAGACCATTGAACCAACAAGAACTATGTGAGACTACAGAACAAACAAGAACTGTGAGACCATTGAACCAACAAGAACTATGTGAGACTATGGAATCAGAAGGAACTGTGTGAGACCATTGAACCAACAAGAACTATGTGAGACTACAGAACAAACAAGAACTGTGAGACCATTGAACCAACAAGAACTATGTGAGACCATTGAACCAACAAGAACTGTGTGAGACCATTGAACCAACAAGAACTGTGTGAGACCATTGAACCAACAAGAACTATGTGAGACTACAGAACAAACAAGAACTATGTGAGACCATGGAATCAGAAGGAACTGTGTGAGACCATTGAACCAACAAGAACTATGTGAGACTACAGAACAAACAAGAACTGTGAGACCATTGAACCAACAAGAACTGTGTGAGACTACAGAACAAACAAGAACTGTGTGAGACTACAGAACAAACAAGAACTGTGTGAGACCATTGAACCAACAAGAACTGTGTGAGACTATGGAATCAGCAGGAAATGTGTGAGACCATTGAACCAACAAGAACTGTGTGAGACTATGGAATCAGCAGGAACTGTGTGAGACCATTGAACCAACAAGAACTATGTGAGACTATGGAATCAGAAGGAACTGTGTGAAACCATTGAACCAACAAGAACTGTGTGAGACCATTGAACCAACAAGAACTATGTGAGACTATGGAATCAGCAGGAACTGTGTGAAACCATTGAACCAACAAGAACTGTGTGAGACTATGGAATCAGCAGGAACTGTGTGAGACCATTGAACCAACAAGAACTATGTGAGACTACAGAACAAACAAGAACTGTGAGACCATTGAACCAACAAGAACTGTGTGAGACTACAGAACAAACAAGAACTGTGAGACCATTGAACCAACAAGAACTATGTGAGACTACAGAACAAACAAGAACTGTGAGACCATTGAACCAACAAGAACTATGTGAGACTACAGAACAAACAAGAACTGTGAGACCATTGAACCAACAAGAACTATGTGAGACTACAGAACAAACAAGAACTGTGAGACCATTGAACCAACAAGAACTATGTGAGACTATGGAATCAGAAGGAACTGTGTGAGACCATTGAACCAACAAGAACTATGTGAGACTACAGAACAAACAAGAACTGTGAGACCATTGAACCAACAAGAACTATGTGAGACTACAGAACAAACAAGAACTGTGAGACCATTGAACCAACAAGAACTATGTGAGACTACAGAACAAACAAGAACTGTGAGACCATTGAACCAACAAGAACTATGTGAGACTACAGAACAAACAAGAACTGTGAGACCATTGAACCAACAAGAACTATGTGAGACTACAGAGCAAACAAGAACTGTGAGACCATTGAACCAACAAGAACTGTGTGAGACTACAGAACAAACAAGAACTGTGTGAGACCATTGAACCAACAAGAACTATGTGAGACTATGGAATCAGAAGGAACTGTGTGAGACCAATGAACCAACAAGAACTGTGTGAGACTACAGAACAAACAAGAACTGTGTGACCATTGAACCAACAAGAACTGTGTGAGACCATTGAACCAACAAGAACTGTGTGAGACTACAGAACAAACAAGAACTGTGTGAGACCATTGAACCAACAAGAACTATGTGAGACTACAGAGCAAACAAGAACTGTGAGACCATTGAACCAACAAGAACTGTGTGAGACTACAGAACAAACAAGAACTGTGTGAGACCATTGAACCAACAAGAACTATGTGAGACTACAGAGCAAACAAGAACTGTGAGACCATTGAACCAACAAGAACTGTGTGAGACTACAGAACAAACAGGAACTGTGTGAGACCATTGAACCAACAAGAACTATGTGAGACTACAGAGCAAACAAGAACTGTGAGACCATTGAACCAACAAGAACTATGTGAGACTACAGAGCAAACAAGAACTGTGAGACCATTGAACCAACAAGAACTGTGTGAGACTACAGAACAAACAAGAACTGTGTGAGACTACAGAGCAAACAAGAACTGTGAGACCATTGAACCAACAAGAACTATGTGAGACTACAGAACAAACAAGAACTGTGTGAGACCATTGAACCAACAAGAACTATGTGAGACTATGGAATCAGAAGGAACTGTGTGAGACCATTGAACCAACAAGAACTATGTGAGACTATGGAATCAGAAGGAACTGTATGAGACCATTGAACCAACAAGAACTGTGTGAGACTATGGAATCAGAAGGAACTGTGTGAGACCATTGAACCAACAAGAACTGTGTGAGACTACAGAACAAACAAGAATTATGAGACCATTGAACCAGCAAGAGCTATGTGAGACATAATAACCAACAAGAGCCGTGTGAAACCATGAAACCAGCAAAAATTGTGTGAGATGAGTGAACCAACAAGAACTGTGTGAGACTACAGAACAAACAAGAACTGTGAGACCATTGAACCAACAAGAACTATGTGAGACTACAGAACAAACAAGAACTGTGAGACCATTGAACCAACAAGAACTATGTGAGACTACAGAGCAAACAAGAATTATGAGACCATTGAACCAGCAAGAACTATGTGAGACTACAGAGCAAACAAGAATTATGAGACCATTGAACCAGCAAGAGCTATGTGAGACATAATAACTAACAAGAGCTGTGTGAAACCATGAAACCAGCAAGAATTGTGCGAGTTGAGTGAACCAACAAGACTGTGTAAGACTACAGAACCAACAAGAATTATGAGATCACAAAACCAGCAAGAGCTGTGTGAAACCATGAAACCAGCAAGAATTATGTGAGACCAAAAATCAGCAAGAACTGTGTGAGACCACTAAACCAGGAAGAACTGTGTGAGATTATTGAAGCAGCAAGAACTGTGTGAAACCATGGAACCAGCAAGAACTGTGTGAAACCATGGAACCAGCAAGAACTGTGAGAGATCACAAAACCAGCAAGTAATAAACATTGACTTAGTGTTTGACTTGATGAGTTAAGTGACAAGTGGTCAGCTGAGTATTCAAGTGTTATTGAGTTATTGAGCTATTTGCGGGTCATCATCATTGCACTCCGAACATGTCCATAGGTGCTCAAATCCCCTCCTCAGAAATTCCCGCAGTGTCCAGTGACTGACGACTCCAGTTCTGTGTTGGTTGATAAGTCTTCTTACACTACCACTAATTTTCTCATTTCTGGCTGTGCCCATTTTATCTCCCATTTCCATCATCCGAAGAAGTGACGTGGATCTGTGTTTGTCGAAGTCCTGTGCTCTTCCCACATCTCGGAGGACATTGATGATGTCCGCCCGATCCATTGGTTGCCCATCCTCAACGACAGTGCAGCTAGCCAACCTGTCCGCTCTTTCATTTCCCTGTACTCCCGCATGCCCAGGGACAAAGACAAAGGTGACCTTACGTATTTTGGATTTCTGCAACGACTCTACCCATTGCATGCGTACAGAGCCCACCTCCACTTTTTTTATCATGCTCATCGAATCACTCAGTATACATGCGTGGATGTAGTCTTGTGACTCTAACCATTGGAATGCCTTGGTCACTGCCATCACCTCCATTGTCATGCTACTCGTGGTCATGACGTATGTACCACTGTCTTCGTAGGCTATTCTACCTGCCGAGTGTGCTGTAAATGCCCATGCTCTTCTTTGGTGTCGTCTTACAGATCCGTCTTTATAGATGATCCATCTTTCTCATCGGTTTTATCGCAGATTAACCTCAGCATTAACCACGACCGGGTTCTGTTCCCTACTTTTCCTGTCGAGTGTGACAATACATGAGAACGTCCCCTTCAATGATGTAGGCCCGGTATCCACTCATCACCAATGCTGATATTGGTAAGCCCACAGACCTGTTTGATGACATCTTCTGCTCGACCCACCCATGATTTGCTTCTTTTTAGCCTGGCACCATTCCCTGTGTTGAGCACATGGTGCAATGGATGCTCTTTATCTGTACAAATCTTCAGGTATGCTCGTGCTCTCCAGATCTTGATTCTGTCATCCATGGTTTGAAAGTCAAGATGATACCTCATTGCTACACAGGGAGTGTCCCTTGTACATCCCAAGATAATGCGCATAGCTTCATTTTGTATTTTCTCCAGCCTATCAATTTGAGTCGTACTGACAGTAAGAATTGCCAGGGCATACTCGATTGGTGCGAAGACTAATCCCTGGAACAGAAGAGTAAGTAGCCTCTGCTCAATGTTGGTAGCTGCCATGACCTTTAAGGTGGCTAATCCTTTGCAGGATTTTGTTATCACATGGTCGACGTGATCCCAAAAAACACAGGCTGTGATCAAACTTAACTCCAAGGTATGTCATCGACTTGTCCCTGGTCACCTCATCAGCTCCCATTCATACTACCAGTGTGGTCGTATTAATGATATGATTGTTAAGGGAGAACCATGAAACTGATGCTGTATTAGGATTAACCAAGGCACCTGAAACCCCACACCAGGAAGAAATGCGATCGAATTCGTCTTGCATTTTGGAGGTGATTTCCCGTCTGTCTCATCCCTGTCGATATAACAGAATATCATCAGCAAAAGTCATAGTTGATCCCCTCCCATCCAGCTGTTGTTCCGTGATCGTTATTGTGTAGACGTTAAATAGAACTGGTGACAATGGTGAGCCTTGTGGCAGCCCTGGACAAATGGATGTTGGCTCGGAAGATCAACTTCCATATGTAATGAATATCACCTTCCTCTGAAACAGTGCCGCGACGATCCATCTAATGAGGAAGGGGTGCACCGCCAGTTTGAGGAGCATATGCATGAGATATTCAAATGGTACCCTGTTGTATGCATCCTCCAGATCTATAGCAGCAGCACATGTCTCCTCTCATCTGTAGAATCCTGTGAAGACGCCATAAGCAAAGACTGCCGCGTTGAGCCATGTCTCTGTGTTATATCTATAACCTCTGAGTGTGGGTGGGAATACGCGTTTCTGTTCACGGTGACAGGTGAGGACACGGGCAACTATTTTCTCCAGCAGCTTGCCCGCAGTGTTCTGCATTGTGATGATTCTGTAGGCACTGTTCTGAGAATGGTCCTTGTTTGGCTTCGGTAGCAGTAGTAAGTAGCTGTGTAGCCACTCCTCCTTAATCTGGCCACTCTGAATACTGGCATTAAACTCATTGGCCAGTTTTGTCAAGTCGTCGTCAGCTAAATCGCCTATGTCATCGTACCGAACACCATCTGGACCAGCAGCAGTGTTATGTGACCTTTTAAGTGTCCTGCGAATGGTATCGGTTGTGATTGTGAGATCTTCTTCCAGCCCTACATCCTTACACAATTTTGACAGCGATCCCCGTATCCTCATTCTTACAGCCTCATTTCTTTTGTCCGTCTGCTCAATGTAGCGGGCAAACAGGGCCTTTCCTTTGCTCTCATCAGATTTGTGCCATATCCGGCCTGTGCTCTGAAAGTCTGGTATGCCTCTGTGTCGTGTTGTGCCTTTCATTCTCTGATGAAGGCACCAGAATGTGGCTAGCAATTTTTCTGAGCACACTTTTTTACTCACTTTGCATGTGTGTGGACCAAGCAATGGGCCAACCATATGAGCCTGTTTTGTCAGCATTATATGACCAATATGCCCACATATAACATTTAGTATCAAACACAGCTTTATGGGTGCCTGACCTGTAGAAACATCATTTCTGATAAAAATGTGTGCACAAGCTGTTGGTTGGAGATATAAGATATCCAATGGAAAAATACTACATTTAATGATCAGCGTTATTTGAAGTAAAAAGAAAGTAAGCAAAACTCACATTATTAAGACTGAGGACCTGGAAAAACGTACTTCAGTGCAGACAAAAATCAAAACAAAAGAAGCAGAAGCAGACAGAAGAAAGTTCTGGTATAGTATGGCAAAGTAGCTGCAAAAACAAGGAACATTTTAAATAATGAAACACTAAAAAATGGGTGCTTGAAACTGAAATATATTATTAATGCACCTGAGGCACTTAACTCATGAGAAAGATAATGAAATGAAGAGTTTATGTTGAGACACGTAAAACTGTTACTAAAAGTGCGAGTTAGATATTGTTTCTTCTCAGGTCCTTACCATAAAAATAATGTCCCATGACATATGTCATAGGACTGTGAAATATTAAATCTGACTGTACCAAGCCACAACAATCTGGAGATGTTCTGTCAGTGGTTTTCCTCACTTTCATTAGAGTTTAAAACAGAAAGGCATCACTGCAGGCGGGGCATTCCCATATCTGTTATGCCCCTGTTCCAGCAACCAACAAAGTGTTCATCCTGATTATTTATACTGTTCTAGTGAACGTGTTGTATTCTGAAAAAAGGTGTGCAGCTGATGTCACTGTTATCACTTTTCCTCACTTTGTTAGCCAGGTACCCTTTCACTTGTCAGCTGGAGACTGTAGAGTTGCCTTTTGAACCAATGTTTACTTTATTGCCAAGCCAGTACAATGATACATTGCTACAGATGTTCACATGCCTTTACTTTACAATATGGTGTTAAGTTACTTGTTAATTAATGTTTCTTATAGATGCTGTTATGAACAGATTTTGTCTGTTATAGTAATTATATGTTTAGACAATGTGTATATTGAATGCTTATCCATTACTGATGCTACTTTATAGATATGTAATACATTTGAATTACCACAATCATCACTATCATCTGAATAATATGAAGGCAGAAATTGAAGTTGTGAGATTGTCATTCTGTTAAATCATATCTTGAACATCTCTATTAAGATCAATGAAAATCTTAACTTTTATATCCTAGCATGCTTGGGTAGTTAAAGTATTTTTCTAATATTATTTTGCTTTCTTTCTCACGTTTGATATCCTAATATTCATTGTAATAAACCATCATATCTTATATCGTGATACAGCTAAATGTCACTTACATTTTTATATCACCATTAGTATTAACCACTGAAGTTTTAATCCATAAAGCTACTATTTCAGGTTTTGACACTCAATGGAACAGGGCAAGATTTAGCTTTGGACTGGATTAGCCGAACTCTATTTGCAGCTGTGTCACAGAGCTCAGGAGAAAGCAAGATCATACAATTTAATATAGACAGAAGAGACTACAAGCAGTTTTTGTCCAGACGTGGTCACATTGACAACATTATTGTGGACCCTTACAACAGGTGGTTAAGTAATCATAAGTCATTTAATTAGCTATTAATAGGTGAATAAGAAGTCACACATTTTTTAGTGGAGACAAAATTGTCCATGGCAACAGGACTGAGAGATGTCAGCAACCCATAACTGATTGTGTGCATCATAATTGGCATGGTTGGTGTATCTATGCTGAAGTCAGGACTACGGAGTTTATGTATCTCTGCTGAAGCTAGGGCTATGGAGTTTGTGTATCTCTGCTGAAGCTAGGGCTATGGAGTTTGTGTATCTCTGCTGAAGCTAGGGCTATGGAGTTTGTGTATCTCTGCTGAAGCTAGGGCTATGGAGTTTGTGTATCTCTGCTGAAGCTTGGGCTACGGAGTTTGTGTATCTCTGCTGAAGCTAGGGCTACGGAGTTTGTGTATCTGTGCTGAAGCTAGGACTACGGAGTTTGTGTATCTCTGCTGAAGCCAGGACTACGGAGTTTGTGTATCTGTGCTGAAGCTAGAGCTATGGAGTTTGTGTATCTGTGCTGAAGCTTGGGCTACGGAGTTTGTGTATCTGTGCTGAAGCTTGGGCTACGGAGTTTGTGTATCTGTGCTGAAGCTTGGGCTATGGAGTTTGTGTATCTGTGCTGAAGCTTGGGCTACGGAGTTTGTGTATCTGTGCTGAAGCCAGGATTACTGAGTTTGTGTATCTGTGCTGAAGTCAGGACTACAGAGTTTGTGTATCTGTGCTGAAGTCAGGGCTACGGAGTTTGTGTATCTGTGCTGAAGTCAGGGCTTTGGAGTTTGTGTATTTGTGCTGGAGTCAGTGCTTTGGAGTTTGTGTATCTGTGCTGGAGTCAGTGCTTTGGAGTTTGTGTATCTGTGCTGGAGTCAGTGCTTTGGAGTTTGTGTATCTGTGCTGGAGTCAGTGCTTTGGAGTTTGTGTATCTGTGCTGGAGTCAGTGCTTTGGAATTTGTGTATCTGTGCTGGAGTCAGTGCTTTGGAGTTCGTGTATCTGTGCTGAAATCAGGGCTTTGGAGTTTGTGTATCTGTGCTGGAGTCAGTGCTTTGGAGTTTGTGTATCTGTGCTGAAATCAGTGCTTTGGAGTTTGTGTATCTGTGCTGAAATCAGGGCTTTGGAGTTCGTGTATCTGAGCTGAGGCCAGAGCTACAGAGTTTGTGTATCTGTACTGAAGCAAGAGCTACAGAGTTTGTGTATCTGTGCTGAAGCCAGTGCTTTCGCTAGTGTGTGGTGGAGGTGCTTCATACTGGGGAACTTGGTGAGGAGGAGATCTGTGCACTATTGAGTTTCTTGCTGTGCAACGAAAACAATGTATCCACTAAACAAAATTAAATAACCTTGATGCGCTTTAATATATTTGTGTAGCAGATACATTTGACAGTCATTTGTTTAGTTTTATTAGAAATTTTAATTGGGGGCCTTGGTAGCCTAGTTGGGAAAACTACTAGTTGGGACTAGGCTAACGATGTTCGGACAACCTGCGTTCAATTCCCACTGGAAGCAGTATGAATTGTACTCATGGTTAGAAAAAAAAATACTCCCACTGTTGACCCAGCTGCTGGCAGAAATGGGTACCAGGGAAGGTGAGGAATGCCGCCTTGCATCATGAGTTTCAATGCTTGAAGCGACACTAACCAGAAGTGTCCAAACATTTTTGGATAGGCAGCCGAGCACATGTGGGTGAAAACTTGCATGCTAAGACGCCGATTTAAGTCTTGTACTTTACCTTTGGATGGAAGGAAAGAAAACAAACGTTTCATCCAGTGTCTTATAACAACTAAAAATGAAAAGAGAACTACTAAGCACAATTCAAATAAGACAAATGCGATTTTTGGGCCATGTTAAAAGACATAATAGCCTACTAAAAGTAATCCTGGAGGAGAAAATATAAGGTAAAAGAGGCTGAGGCAGACCAAGACTAACATGGACGAGTAACATCAAAAGATGGACAAATCAGCCTATGACAACCTGCACCATCAAAGCAAGAGACAGAGCAGAATGGTGCTCCATGGTAGCCAACCTTCGTTGCGGAGACGGCACTCGACGATGATGATGATGACTTTACCTTTACTTTTACCTTGTTTAAATTTTTTTTTTTTTATTTCTCAAGAGTTAGTTTTGTAGTGTACGTGTTGCTATATTTTAATTTTATATTTGAAGTTATGCTATTGCATATTTTTACAGAATCCTTTTTTTTTCTCAATTTGTAGTGTCGTTGTGTGGACAGAATCGACCTCTGATGGCCAAGGTCAGATTATGCTAGCTGACATCGTTAGAGGGGAAGCTCAACCGTTCTTCAGGAATAGAGACTCTCGTTCTAAACGCAACAGTGATGCAAAGTCATGTACATGTTCCCCAACCCTGAATATAGCCCCAGTTATTGCCATGAACTACATAAGCTATGATGGGGCCACAGAGATTATCTTTGCAGACAAAGTCACTGGTGCTATCTACTCATCAGACATCACGGGATGCCAGTGTACCAGAATTATTCAACCAACATCATCCAATAGATTTGGTAAGACCAATGATGTGAAGATCAATAAATAAAACAAATGCTTATCTTTTTTCCTTCTTTCTGCATTCACCCAACAATTACTCTCTTCGTTTTCTGCCTTTGAAATGACATTCCTTACCAAGGGGTTTAACACACAGCTTTTGTTTGTTTGTTTGTTTGTTTGCATTCACCAGCTTTATATCACTAGTGAAGTCCTGAGGGACTGAATTTTGTGTATCACTTTTTCCTATTTTTTATACTGGCAACCATGTGCTGCTGTGATCCCCTGTCATATAGGCAGATATTCTCCGACTTCAAAGGTACTCTCATATTTTTTTATCATGGAGAGTTTTAATGTTTCTGATAGATTTTTCCTATTTAATTTTGCCCAGACAGTGACCATTTTTTGTTGTTGCCTGCTCTTTTCAATTTCCAACTGCCAAGAGTTCTTTAATATGCGCAGAATGCACACAGGACCTCCTATTTTTCCACCATTTTTCAATAGAGCTAGACATCAGATCTCACTACCCAGAGGCCAGAGGAGGGTAAAGCCATGGAGGGTAAAGTCCCCCTAACACACTGTGACACAGCTGCATTTTTCAATTTAAAATTAACATGAAATAATGGCTAGAATACTGATCTAAAACTTGCGGTTTGTTCAGACATTATGCTCAGGTAGTCGGAAAAGAGATATCATAATGGAAGAAAGCATAGAATGATGCAAGATATCAGAGTTGGTTATGTTGTCCTATCACTTGATGTTCATTATTTTTCTGAGGCAGCACAATAACAGTTGTAACCCATTAAATATGACAGGGCTAAAAAGGCAGCCTAAACTACAATAAATCCCTTATTTATTGACTAGACTGGTTGACAAGCATGTTGACTCATATTAAAAATGTTTAGGTATAAATAAAGTAAGTTGAGTAACTTAATCTACTTCTGCATTTATTTAAAGATTACCTTAATAAAATAAAGTACTAATTTCACATGACATTTTGTGCAGGTCTGCCACCCAGTCTGCTAGCAGTTGGCCACATGAGAGTGAGCTGGTACAACAAAACTGAGAGCAAACTTTACAGTGTCAATTTTGCAAACAAAGATGAGGTGATTATTCATGATGTCAAAAATATTCTTGATATTCAAGCATATGGTTTTCATCTTCAACCTCTACCAGGTTAGTATTCAGTATATGGTTCATCATTTATATATGCATATGTTTATATATGTAAGTTTCTATGTTTGTTGTTAATGCATTAAGTAATACAGATTTAGTACAATAGTGGTAGTGTGCTAGGTTTAGATCCAGAGATAATTAATGCATTCGTGAATAGACAAACTGCTATAGAGCTTTGGTAGACTTCTGAGGTCAAGAGGTTGGGTTCAGTTTTCATTGTTAGTGCATGCAGCTTTAAATGAATAGTGAATTTTTCTGGAAAGAAAGATAGCACTGGCATAATACTGTTAAGTGTTGATGGAAGTGAAGAATATGAGCACTGTCATATTCCCTATTCTCAACAAGTTATGATAGTTATTTTATTTTTTTCCTAGTAGACACACTTCAGTCAACATAGCTATAACAATTGGTATCTGGTTTTTAAAGAAGAAAAACAAACACATACCTCCTTGCCACCACCAAAATATTTTTTGATTGTAAAAGAACACATGGCAGTGTAAAATCAAACAAGCTCTTTTTGAATGCAGGAATTTTAGGGTTTTGTAAAAAAATATATATATATATTTAAATCTATGTAAAGTGCTTCGTAGCCCTGACTCCAGCAACCCTTACATATGCGTGTGAAAGCTGGAAAACAACAAGAGATATAGAAATAAAGTTGAACGCATTCGAAAATAAATGTCTAAGGAAAATACTTGGTATAGCATGAAACGAATTCAAAACAAACGAAGAAATTAGAGAAATCACCAATCAAACACTAATATCTTCAGTAATAAAGAAAAGATGATGGTCATATGTTGGACATGTGATGAGAAGAGATAATAACCGAATAGCAAAGCAAACCCTCATATGGGAAACAACAGGTAAGAGAAAAAGAGGAAGACCCAGGGAGACACTGAGAAGAACATTGATGTGAGAGACAAGAGCAGCAGGATTCGGCTCCCTCAATGAGATAGAGCTGCTTGCACAGAACAGAGACAAATGGCGAGATTTGATAAAATATCTTTAAAAGAAAACTGCTAGAACAAAAATTCAGATAGGAGAAGGTGTATTTTGGTCTATGCCCTATGGGCCGGCTACAGCTCGAAAGGTCAATAGATAGATAGATAGAAAATGTAAAGCAGAGAATAACATTTGCACATCAGAGCAAACTGTTTAGTAATAAAGTTCTTATCATTCTTTTTTGTTAGTGATAGTGTTTAGTTATGTTTATTGTTTGTTTTTGCTAAATTCACAAGTGTAATCCAGGATATTAGCCTCTGTTGTAGTTTCTTCAGTTGTTCTGCCATTTTTCCTCCTTGTCCAGACTCAGAGTGCCTTGATCCAGGAGCATACAACTCCCCAGTGGAAATTGTGCATGTTGGTAACATCTCACTCAGCTTACAATTGACTGCTCCAACCAGGCCAGCAGTCTGTAGTGGCATTAGTTCCTCACTGTACAAGTACACCGTTTATTATAAAAAAGTCAAGGACATGCAAATTGGAGTCATGCCAGATGACTGCCGCAGTGATCTTTCTGTGTGTCAAAAGAGGTATAAACATAAATGATTATTTACTGCCTCATCTAACCTGTTGCAAATTATAACTATGTTAATGGCAATTATTTTATTGCATAAAGTCTTATAAAGTTTTTTTATAAAGTTAAAGGATATATTTCAGGATATCAGCTTTTTGATACTGGTCAAATGGTGGATAGGTGTCAAAAACCATTGAGATTCAATCTAAAAAGTGTTCCTTGTTGCAGTTTCCTCATATTCCAAGTCCAGCTTGCTGCCAGAGCTACTGAGTTTAGTGCTCTGTACACACTGTGAGCTGTGTTTTTCAACCGGATCGTGTTTCGATATTCAGATTACTTATGATGAATGATGATATCGTAAATGAAAGACAGTTCAGCTGCATTTACTTCTGGTGCAGCTTGGGCTTATGTCTTCTGGTGTGTGTTGTAGCTGCTATGATGGGGACTGCAGCTGCCTTTTGTTGTTTGGATCCTTCAATGAGATGAGTTTTAATTCAGATGATTCCATTGGCACAGGTGATTGAGTAATTATGGATTTTAATTCCTTTGATACCAGGGCCTTCGACTAGCCATAACCATAACCATATTTTATTTGTAACTTGTTTGTGAGAGTACCTGGCAATCTGGCTCATTATTTTGGTAAGGTAATAACTATAAGGAAGAGCAGTGGTTCTGGTATCTCCAAATTCTGAAACTTAGTAAAGTGAAGATTAATACACAGCTTCCCTTGATTCTTGATCCTTCCCATGCCATCAGATGTCACATAGGGCTTGTAGTGTTTTTCATCACCCACCTCTATTCTGAGTGGGATGTTCAATCTTATCCAACGATTCTATGTTTGGCAACTTTGCTTTTCATATAAATCTTTTTTCTAGTGTCTCTTTAGGTCTTCCTCTTTTTCTGTATCCTGATGCTTCCCATAGAAGTGCCTGTTTTGGAATTCTCTTGTTATTTCTTCTCATCATATGTCCGAGATATGACCATCATCTTTCCTAAATTGTAGATGAGATCTTCTATCCATGGTTGCATGGATATTATTATTTCAATATGTCTTGAGTTAATTCCATTGTACACAGAGTATTTTTCTTAGCTTCCCTGAGACATTATATTTTACTGAATATCCTTTGATTGTCTATTTCATTTTGCAAATTTAAAGGTGTAGTCACATTAGTGGTTTAGGAAAGAAACACCAACGTTTTAGGTGTAACTTTTGTACCAGTGTACAAACATACATATACAGTGTACACACCTACATACACAGTGTATACATCACTGCTGTTATTTTAAATGGACCCCTGATAGTGTTGGAGAAGGTAAGCCAAATAGCAAATTTATGGCTACATTTCCATATTGGAGGAATTTTCTTAATTTGAAGAATTTTTCTAAGAAAAAGTGACTCATAGCTACAAGGAATTTGGAAAGAAGCAACTGATTAATATTGTGACTTTCCTTCTCTTGATTTCCAGATTTTTCAACCAATCTTAAAATCTGTTATTCTTTTGTTTTATTTAAATTTTTTGTCATTCCATTTTTGTACTGACAGTAATTTAAAATAAAACATTAAAATAATTTAAAAGTGCACATAAAAAAAGAAAATACAGACTTTATTTAACACCATACAAACAGCAAATTAATGTCAAAATTACATGTTAAATTGAGACAAATTATAATTTTTTTAAATTAATTTTTTTTCTTCTCCTTCTCTTCTACCTATGCTACTGCTATTACATTCCTATTAATTATTCAAAAGAAGGCAGCAATCAATTAAAACTTTAAAAATTTATAGAAAGGCTGATTGACTGTGCATTTATTGCTGACGAAAACATTAATAAAACTGCAATAGTTTAAAGCAAGCAATAGCAACATTTATAATAGATAAATTGTAGGAAAAGATGTGATATAGTACCTGAGTGGAAAGTGGTTAGTAACTCATTGCTGACTGCTGGTATCAAGATTCTACTCCACCTCTTCATGGCTGTTTTAGAAACAAACTTGTGTGGCTAAGAAGTGTGGAATCAAGAAGGAGAAAGTAACCTGGTATCTCCAAATAAAATAAAAGCCACACTGAAGAATATATCCTTTTCAGGAGTGAATGAGAAAGTGGAGTAACCATTGGGTAAACATAAAACTATAAGCTCTCTCTGATTACATGTAATTTGAGTAATTCAAGTCTTGATACCAACATATTATTTAAGTTAATACATTAGATGCCAGACATCGTCATATAGACTTATAAAATAAGTATAAAATGGTAAGGAGCAGCTAAACTAACAGAAAGACAAGACAAACTGCATGGTTTCAGCAAGAGCTTTCATCAGGTAAAACAAACAAACTGTACAAATCAAACATATAAATCCAAGTCAGAAAATACAACGCTGATCTAAAAAATGGCTGAAAAAGACGGTGGCCAGGATCTGGTTAAAAGATAATTAGATAATAGGACATATAGGATTTAATTAGACCAAAAGGAACTAAAAAAATATATATATCTCCATTTATGACTTCCATTGTGATAAATTGTTATAACGAGACTACATGTGTACAGTTTCTACATGATCACACAAACATTACCTAAGCTCTGATTGCCAGTGGCAGTACCTTGCTTTCTGATGTTTTGGAGGAAAATTGAAAAAAATAGAAAAAAATGGTATGTTAGAAGCTTTAGGTGATTAGTAGACGACACAGATTTGAATGACGTTTCGGCCTCATAGGCCTTCAGCAGGAACAAACAAAAAACACACACACAGATATGTAAGTAAATAAAACTAATCCTACATAGCTAACCAGTAACGAAACATCCAAAACAAAAATAATTGAATTTGGTTAAAGAAAATAAAAGTGACTTCCCTGTGTCCTGTGTCCCGGACCATGGTCAGAATAAAAGGAAATGGAGACGAGTGTCGCTGTAATTATACCAGCCTAGGTCAGGTGAAGGTTTCTAAAAATGCACGAGTGAGGGGAACGCTGTCTAGGTTAACTCGACTGCAAAGACACTGAAAATGTATGAAAGTATCCAAGGGCCCATAAAACCATGTATACACACACCCAGATGCGTATATACATATGTGCACGTACAAACAGACATGCACATTCCTGTACATATCAACACCCACATACATACATACACCTACACATATAAGCATACCAACAAGCACACACATACATGCATATATATATATATATATATATATACACCAATGCCCATACATATGAACACATACATGCATGTGCACATCTATACAGGGATAATCAATAACCGGGGATAAACAATAATAATTTCTGATGATTGTCATGGTCAAACATTGAAAGAAATTTCTGCTGCTAATTCATGACTTTTAACAGTTTATTAATCTAAGTCCATACTTTGCAAGCATATTAAGCACAAAGCCACCCTAGTTTGGTAACTCTAAAATCTAGCCTCTGTAATTAGTTCCTCACAGGCTGAAGATGGCACATAGAACATAATCATAGCTCTCAACAATTGACAATGTTCTGCTTGTTTTTGTAGGTCTTGGTTGTTTCTTAGTCCCATGATTGAACCTTCCCTAACAATTGTTCCACATAATAGCGATTCTTCTGATTTTCCTTGTTCTTATTTACCAAATTGTTTCCGCATGAATGTCTGACAGGGAAGTCTTTCTTCATCCATTCTGAGCACATGATTGATGTGTTTTCAGTGCCTTCTTCTTTAGAAGCTTAAAACTAGACTGTATAGCACTTCTAATTTTTATTTTAATTCTCCAAACCACCTGAATACTTGTAGTAATAACAATAGCCTTTTTTCTATCTCTATCTATCTATTTTCCTTTCGAGCCAAAGACGGCACATAGGCAGAACCACAATCTCAAAAACAGAAACCTTGCGTGCCAAAATGGCACATATTGCAGAGATTGCTGCTGTTTCCATAACAATACTTTTTTTACAATGACAGCTTGTTAAGCCATCAATCAGCCTCCTTAGTTGCCTCTTACGACATGCCTAGAAGGTCACAGTGTCACTATTCTTTACTTCCCTCATAATGAGGCACCGGTAATACGCGGTATTTTTCTATCTACACAACACAAAATATTCTACTGCTTTTGCTACCACATCTTATTTTTTCTGTCATTCAATTCTAAATACAATTTCATATTCATATGGTTTCCAGTCATTCAATTCTAAATACAATTTCATATTCATATGGTTTCCAGTCATTCATTCTAAATACAATTTCATATTCATATGGTTTCCAGTCACTCATCCATTCCTGCTCATTTCAGTAAAAATCTTAATTAAAAAATCTAACTGTATTTTTACTATAACCATCTCACTCTAACCCATGGTTTTCAAATATGAATTTTTTTTTTCAACCCATGGTTTTCAAATATGAATTTTTTTTTCTGTCTGTGTTCATCCACTCGCTTCTTACTATCCTTTTGTGAATCTTTCATTTGTCCCCACAATAATTATGGTCCACTCAATCTATCCTTTTTACCTTCATTTATTCTCATTGCCTAACCCAACTTTGTTATGAGTTTGCATGTTCTATCTTCATGTACTGTAATATTCCTGTACTTTTACCATATTGCTGTACACTTTCTCTCCCCGTAACAAACTTAAGTAGATAAACTGGATGCAGAAGTATAGAGCAAATTACTAACAAATTTCATGTAACTGTTCTGATGCACTTTACAGGAGTTCTACACTACCAATGTAGAGCTGAAAAATTTGAAGCCATACACTTCGTACCTAATACAGGTGGCTGTCAGCAACTACTACACAGAGTATCTCTCTGAGGCCCTGAGTAAACCTCTACTGCAAACCACAAGAGTTGGGGGTGAGACAGTTTTCATATTTCTCATTGTATTCATGTTCTAATAATGTTCTAATATTTCACTCAATTTTTTTCCTATTGTTTCTCTTATTTGATGATGGACTTTTTTCTGCTTGTTAGTATTGATACTACTTTTTTCATTATACATAATGTGCCTATTAATAGATAGATAACACATCTGAAATGCATATGTCATTGAAATCAATGCTGAAAAAAAAATTGATGACTGATAACCCTAGGACAGTGGTTTCCAAACTTTTGACACCTGTTGCTCCCTGTCCATGCTGATCATATACCAGCAGTGCCTTCGTGGCAGTTATGATTGTATAATTTGGGTAAGTTCTGATTCTTATATTTATTTTTGGGTAGGTTACTATTTTAGGTACAGAAATAAACTTCAGTAACAATAAATATATAAAGATGTTTTAATGTAATGTAGCAACAAACAAACAAAAACAATTTCCTACAGAATACATATGCCTACAAATGGCATTTGCACAATTCTTTACAAGCACACACTACACAAACATGTGGAAACGCTTGCATATGTATAAACTCTATATTCATTAATATCCCAGATAGGATGTTTAAGATGATAAATTCAATAAATTAATACAATCTTGTAGAAACTTGTTTATATATTTACAAATATTAAGCCTGCCTTGGTGCTGTCATCTAATGATTTCTAACCACCAAGCAGGCATGTGACAATATCCTCAGTGTGGCATCTTTGCCAAAGTTTGGTGACACTTCTGGAAGCAGCAGTGCACACCTTTGGAACCACTGCCCTAGGAGCAATGTTGCAAAAAATTGTTTAAAAAGTGTATAAGAACTAGAAACATTCAATAAATTTAAATACTTATGATTATGTGTCAGTGATGACGACTCAACCTGAAATTCTGGTAGATTAGCATAAACTATAGTAGCCCTTGCAAGGCTAAAACCTTTTTGTGAAGATAAGAACATCACTCTTGGCTCTAAAATCAGGATGATGTGCCCCTTTGTTATATTATTTTTTCTATAAGCTTTTGAAACATGAACCCCTACAACAGAGCTGCTAAATAAAATACAAGTTATGAAAATGAAATGCTATTATAAAGTTTTGGACATCTTTTACTTAGGCTATACAAAGAATGAAACAGTTTGGAAAAGGGTAACAAGCAATTGGAGTACATTATTATCTTTTGATTATTGTGAAGAAGTACAAATAAAATGATTTGGCCATGTATATATTCTGGCTTGGCAGAGACCACTTTGGAAGGAACTGTGAAAGAAGAAAGAAGGAGAGATAGAGAAATAGAGACAGGAAAATAATATTCAAGAATGGACAAGTCTTGATTTCACAGTCCCAAAGAATAATTAAGATAGAAATCAATGAAGGTTAATCAAGCCTGTCAGTAGTGTCTCAACAACCCTCAAACTTTTTATATAAAAAAAAAAAATAGTAATAATGTTAATAGTAATATTGTATAGCAATTTTTGTCTATTGTACTGAATATATTCTTGGTCAGTCATACTCTCCCTCTTTTTATTTTGAATCCTTTTGGTCTCCTTTTTTATGTTAAAAATATGTAATTTTTAATTAAATTATTTTTTACATCATAACTGATTGTGCCTTTCTACATTCACACAACTTTTAATAATATAGTTCCTGGAGTAGCAAGAAACGTGACTGCCAAACCATTCACCCCAGAAATGGTAACTGTTGAATTTTGGCGTCCATTTGAGATCACGCATCGCCAAATGATGTCGCCTACATTATTCAGATATTCTCAACATATACATCTAGTGGTGACATTCAAAACAATTATTTAGAGTGGCTTATAATCAAATTGGTGAACACATCAAAGTTGATCTAAAAGATTTGACACCTAACCACTTTTACAGTTTTAGGGTATGTATTATCCTTTTCATAGTTTAAATGTGTCATGTTTAGTTGCTTTACCTTCAAATTTTATGCTGTATGTTCTGTTTATATTATTTTATCAAAACTGTTTTCAGTTTTTTCACGAATAATATATGAACACATTCCATACTATGATAGTAGCCAGCACACCAAGCTCGAAAGCCGCAATTTGTGGCTTTTAATTTATTGACGTTTTCCCAAAAATTTGCGCTAAAACCTTGTAATTCTCTTAATAACTGCTTTTCCTACTTCATAAACTAATTGTTCCAAACAAAATTTGTGTTTGAGATCAATTTTCAATTTTCATTTATTTTCTCAATATTTTTTTTAATTAGGAAAAATGGTGCGGCCACGGCGTGTTGAACCCTTTGGTAGCAAATGTATTAATAAGCTCATGAGTATACCTTCTTCTTCTTCCTTTCAGTTCCCTGTGGAGAATAGGTTTTCAACAAACACTTTCCAGGCCATTCTGTTTCTTGCCATTCTTTAAAGATCATTCCAAGTCTTCCCCATCATCTTCATTTCTGCTTCCATCTGTCTTCTCCAAGAATATTTGGTCTTCCTCTTTGTCTTTTTCCTTGGGGATTCCAAAAAAGGGCCTGTTGTGTAATACTCTCAGTTGGCTTCCACAGTGTGTGTCATATCTAGCGCCATCACCTTCTCTGTATCTCTTTATCCACTGGTATTTTGCTGGTACTTTCCAATAATTCTGTTAGTGATTTTGTACTACCATTTCCATTTCTTTATTCTGCGCAAGCATCCATTAATGAAGGTCTGTATCTTCATGATTGTCATTTTTGTTGTTTTCAATATTTCATAGCCATATAATAAAACTGAATTAACATTGGAGTTGATCATTTTTATTTTTGTATTTAACCTAATTTCTTTGGATTATCATATATTTCCCAGTTCAGGGAATGTTCCTTTTGCTTTTGATATCCTTATTTTGGTATCATTTTCTGTTCCTCCCTCTTTGTCTATATTACGGCCTAGATATAAATGTAAGATTATACATCTAGTAGAGGTATTTCTCCTATTGTTATTTGGTTATTGTCAACTGCATTAATTCTCATAAAGTCCCAGCTGTTGTGATTTCTCATCAAGTGTGCTCATTTCATCTTGCATCTGCTGATGATTATGTGATAGGTGACCTATGTCATCTATCTATCTATCTATCTATTGACCTTTCGAGCCGTAACCGGCCCATAGGGCGTAGACCAAGATACACCTTCTCCTATATGAATTTTTGTTCTAGCAGTTTTCTTTTAAAGATATTTTAGTTATTTTTATGTCATCAGCAAAGTCTAAATCATTAAGTTACTTGGTCAGTGACCACTGGATTCCATTTCTGACATATGAGTTATTTTCATAATCCAATCAATGGCCAGTAGAAAGAGAAATGGAGTTAAAAGGCTATGAATATACCATATGGTTTAACAATATTAAAAGTAATATTTCAACAATTTGATGTATCATCATCATCATGTGCTATACCTGTTGGCACAGGTCATCATGTTCTTCCACAAACTTCTATCCAACGCGCATCGTATAAATTCTATTGACTGTTTTCCGTGTCATGATACCAAGCTATCTAGTATTTTCTGTTTTTGTCATTTGTGATCTCCCTTTCCCTGTAATTTGTCACTTGTAACCAAGTATTCCAACTTTCCTGTTCTCATGATGTGCCTAAAAAATGTTGATTATTTCTTTTTTAATGTTTCTTAGGAGCTCCCTTTTTGTATTGTCCTCTTTGAGAATTTTCTCGTTGGTCTTTTTAGCTGTCCAGGGAGCTCTCAACATTCTTGTGAGAAATCCTATCACTGTGTCCACTAACCATCTTTTCATTTGTTTGTTTACTTTCCATGATTCGCTTCCATAGGTTTGGTTCCATTGGATTCGCTTCCATTGGCTCTACATAGCACAGATGAACTCTCTTTCTCACTTCTATCAACATAGATTTGTTGCATATTACATGTTCATTTTCTGAAATACTATTCTGGCCTGAGCTGTTCTGCTTTTTATTTCTGTGGTGCATCTTCCATCTGTTATTATTGTGCCCAGGTATTTGATGCTTTGCACTTATTTCAGATTTGTCTTGTATTTTTTAATGCTACATACTGGTGATAATTATTTCTTTGATATCACCATTACTTCGGTTTTCTTACTATTCAGACTGAGACCTTTCTTGTTGTTTTCTTTTACGTCTATAATTTCTTGTAGATCATCCTTCCAAAAAAAAAAAAAAAAAAAAAAAGAAACATTGACAGTTATTATATTTTTGTAATAAATATTTATCACCTCATTGGTTGTCATAGGTTCTGACGTGTTCTGCCAATGAGACCTTATGCAGTGCCTCAGAAACGGTGCAGTGTAAAACCTTCCAAACACCAAGTGACATCAGTCTTGTTAAAGCAACTCCCCATTCACTAGAAATACACTGGAAGCCCCCACCTGCAAATGAAATTAGCAGACATTCTACTATCATTGCTGAGGCAAGTTATGTATATATAATAATTTCTGTGTTGAGGTAACATTTTGTAAAAATCATATCTGTGTTATTATAACACTCACCAGACTATTTAACATATATATATTTGAAGTGAAGTTTCATCATCTTCACCGTACCGTCTGGCATAAGTAATCATGTCACTCCACAACTTTCTACCCCTATAGCTGTTTATCAGTTCTATTGCTGACTCTTAAGCTGCTTTGTTTTTTTTTCTGTTTCCCTATATCTTTTCTTCCCTCTATATTTTCTGTTGTTGTTTCCTTCTCATAAGATGGCCACAAAATTATGATTGTTTCCTTCAGATGTTGTAATATAGCTTTCTTTTTTGCTTTGGCCTCTTTTAGAACACCTTCATTATTCTTTTTAGCTGTCAGTGGTATACAACATTCTTATGTGACCTCTAACAATTGTCTTGTCTGATGTCCATTGTTCAGGACTAGCACCCATATATCAAGATTGGCTCCAGCTAACACTGAAGAATTGTGTTTCTCATTTGTATTGACACTAATTGGTTGCATACTTTATTCAATCTTTGGAATACAGCTTTTGTCTGAGATATTCTGCACCTCAACTCTGTTGTTCATCTACTATGAGAATTTAACATAGTTCTTGAGCATTTGAATTCATTTATCTTTTTTAATGCTGTCATAAATAATTTAAGCATGCATTTTGGAGATAACTTTTTCTATTTGGTAAACATTTATTATAATTTATATTATTTAGATAGAAACAAAGTTTAAAGCATTCGAAAATAAATGTCTAAGGGAAATACTTGGTATAGCGTGGTACGAATTCAAAACAAACGAGGAAATTAGAGAAATCACCAATCAACCACTAATATCTTCAGTAATCAAGAAAAGATGATGGTCATATGTTGGGCAATGTGATGAGGAGAGATAATAACCAAATAACAAAGCAAGCCCTCATGTGGGAAACAACAGGTAAGAGGAAAAGAGGCCGACCCAGAGAGACACTGAGAAGAACATTGATCAGAGTGGCAAGAACAGCAAGAATCGGCTCCCTCAATGAGATAGAGTTGCTTGCACAGAACAGAGACAAATGGCAAGATTTTATAAAAGATCTTTACAAGGATTGAAAATTTATAGAATAAAAAATTAGATAAGAGAAAGAGTATCTGGGTCTATGCCCTATGGGCCGTCTATGGCTCGAAAGATCAATAGATAGAAACATTTAGTAGTTATTACAAAATCTATGCCAAGGTAAGTTAACTTTCAGTAGACAACACTGTAGGTATTTCATAGTAAATTAACATTAGTAGACATAACAATAACTATGCCAAAGTAAGTTAAAATTTAGTAAATATTAAATAAGGAAAAGGATAAAAAAATAATATTTAGAAACACCTCGGGCACCACCACCCCAATTTCAACTTTCACATGATGTGGTTTTTATTTCATTTTTACATACTACCCACTCCTACCTTCTTGTCCATATTTATGTCATTTTTACATGCCTGATAAATGTAAACAGTCAACAACACAACTGATACAATGCACTGTAGATAGAAGATTGTGGAAGGACATGATCGCCAACACCAACTGGTATGGCATATAATGATGATGATGATAGATGTGCTAGTGTAATGTCAGTTTTAATATTTACAATCTTCTCTCACGTTGCTATCATTCTACAATATTTATTTGATTTTAGTGGAAGTATGACAAAAACCATTGTTTTACTAGCCTATTTTTTAACTCAAATTTTCACACATGACATCATTATCCTCTGTTGTCACCACATCAAAGATTGGCTTACCATGGAGCATCATTTCACTCTGTCAATTGCCTTCATGCAACAAACTCTTCTTCTGCCTATCTCTTGAAGTTTAGTCCCATTAGTTTTTACTGGTAATCTGCTGATATGTGTCTCTTATAATGAGAAATGAGATGACAGAGTTTTCTAGTTTTGGCAAGATGAAATGGAGAATTAGATTTATCTTTAGTGCAGCATGAGTATTGGGAAGGGAGGAAAGTATGGCCAGTATCCAGGAGTATTGATCACTGATTACTGTAACTTATCTGTATAGTTGGGAGCTGCGATAGCTCAGTGGTTAGTGAACTGGACTACAAAGGACAAGGGGTAGGGTTCGATCCCAATCGACGGCTTCCGGGTTCACCCAGCCTTAATGGGTAAAAGAAAAAAAAAGTAAAGTACCCTTGTCACGCCAAGTGGCATATAGAGAATATGGTGTTAGTGACCATATATTTTACAGACCTTCGGCACATGATTTTTGGGGTAATGTGGCCAGTATTACGCCCATGCCGCTTCACTTTCCCTGAAAAAAATCAGGTACCCATTAATGGCTGGGTAAACCTGGAAGCCGTCGGTTGGGATCGAACCCTACCTCTTGTCCTTTGTAGTCCAGTTCACTAACCACTGAGTTATCGTGGCTCCTTTAATGGGTACTGGATTTTTTTCTGGGAAAGTAAAGCGGCACAGGCGTAATACCGACCACATTACCCCAAAAATCATGTGCCAAAGGTCTGTAAAATTTATGGCCACTAACACCATATTTCCTATACGCCACTTGGCGTGATGGGGTACTTTACTTTTTTTATCTGTATAGTGTATTTGGTTTCGTGCAGTTTCTGTTGCTAATTATAATTACAGCAGTTATCTAAGTCCCACAACCCTAGTTTTCAGTTACTTGTAAATATGTTTCTTGAAACCATTAAAGCCTTAAAAATTAACTGGAGCTTCCTCTTCATGCTCTGACACACTACACACATATTTATCTGTTTGTAAGCTGTTGATATTTTTAAAGTAAAATTTAGTGACACACAATCAAGCACAATGATATCAAACAAGTCCATTTTATCAGAAATGTTCTGAGAGTGACCTAGGGTCAATAATAGTCGGATTTGATTAAAACTAGCTGTGACTATTTTAAAATGTGTAGAGTGTTGTGCCACAAAGTATGTGGTGCAGTACCTTGTCTTGATCTTGATCCTTCAGGTTAATAAACTTATGGGGATTCTGTAATGACTCTGTAACTTCCAAAGCATTCCTCTAATCTTTCAAATACCTTTTCATAATCTATAAATCCAGTATAAAGTGGGGACTGTAGTTCTAAACTTTGTTCAACTATTATACGTAGAGTAGTTATTTGATCAGCACATGATCTGTTCTTCCTAAAACCTGCTTGTTCATCTCTCAAATGTTTCTCTATGGCCTCTTTTAGTCTCTCCAGAATGATTCTGCTTAATATTTTTCCTGGCACTGATAGTAGCATAATTCCCCTATAATTTGTGCACTCCTGTAAACTTCCTTTCTTTGGTAGTTTGATCATATAACCTTCTTTCCAGTCTTTAGGTATTTCTTCCTTCTCCAAATTTTATCTAATTGATTACGTAACATCTTGGTAGAGGTGTTAATATCTGCTTTGATGGTTTCTGAAGGAATTTCATCTGGTCCTGTGGCTTTACCATTATTTATAGTATGATCGCTTTCATTATTTCTTCTTTGCTTGGTTTTCCGCAGTTAACGTGTAATTCCTCTTCTGCTGGTAGTATATCTGAAAGATTTTTTAAGCCGGGTCTGTTCAAAAGTTCTTCAAAATGCTCTTTCCATCTCTCCATTTGTTCCCTTATATTACTAAGCAGATTTCCTTTCTTATCTTTAATAAAGGCATTGATCTGTTTGTATTTTCCACTTAATTTCTTTGTGCTGTTGTACAGTTCTTTCGTATTCCCTTTATTTGCTGCTTCCTCTGCCTCTTTAGCTAGTTTGTCTATATATTTCCTCTTATCCCTTTTAATGCATCTTCTCACTTCTTTGTTCACCTCTGTGTAAGCTTCCTGTATCTTGGCTTTATTACTTCTCGTTTTGCTTTTATTTATGTCGGCTTTCTTGTTCTTTCTTTTTTTAATTTTATCCAGAGTCTCTGCTGTCATCCATGCCTTATTCTGACGTTCTCTTTTCCCCAGCGTTTCTTCACATGTCTCTTTCTATATATCCTTTACCTGTTTCCAATGATCTTCTATATTTATTGTATTTTCTAGTTGTTGGAGGGCTTGGTATTTTTTTGATATTGTGACTGCGAATTTATCTTTAATTCCTTGTTCTTTAAGAAACCTTACATTGAAATACTTTCTACCCTTAGTCGTCGTAGTATATCTTTTTAGTTTAAGTTTAAGTTTGGCTACCAGAAGATGATGATCTGAAGCTACATCTGCCCCTCTATATACTTTTACATGCTGTAAGGATGACTATACCAGCTTTCACCATTGCTAAGACATCCAAACATTTCTATGCCAGCTAAACAACAAATGATAAATAGCATCTTCATACCAATTTTATGCTATGAAAGTCAAACATGGACCCTTTCTAAATCACATTTAAGAAAGATCAATACATGTGAGATGCGTTGCTTGAGAAAAGTAACAAACAACACAAGAAGAGATAGAATACCAAATAAAACCATAAGAAAAATAGTAGGAACAAAACCCTGCCAAGAATATATAGAACAACAACTACTTAAATGGTTTGGTCACCTGATCAGAATGAATCCTCACCAATCACCATCAAGGGCGTTCTTCTCGAGAATGCATGGGAAAAGACCAAGAGGAAGACCCAGAAGAAGATGGATAGATGCAGTGACAGAGACATGTAACAACAAAGGAAAATCACTAATTCAGACAATTCGAGCAGCACAAGAACGACAAATGATATAAACCACGACACCTTTTAGGTATCAGTGAAAGAGAAAAGAAGAAAGAAGAAGGATGACTTAAACTTATTATTAATACATATGTGATCAATTTGATTTTCCATTCTATGATCTGGTGACACCCATGTAGCTTTATGTATTCTTTTATGTTGGAATATTGTTCCTCCTAGGCTAACTTGATTAAGGGCACAGAAATTCACAAATATCTCTCTATTCTTGTTTATATCTCCAAATCCATGTTTTACCCATAATCTCTTCGAAGCCTCTGTTGTCTGATCCTGCTTTAGCATTTAGATCTCCCATCAAGATTTTAATATCCTTGGCTCATCTTTCCTCCATCTGACATTGTAACTGTTATTTGTTATTTGTTTATGGAAGGCCCCGGTATCACTGCAAACGAATTAAAATCCATAATTGCTCAACCGCCCGTGCCAGCGTAATCATCCGAATTTCATCTCCCAAACAAAGAAAGGTAACTGTAGTCCCCATCGTAGCAGTCTTAGCACACGCCAAAAGACATAAGGCAAAACCGTGCAGAAATGAACACAGCCAACTGTTCCCTGTCATACGATATCATCATTCATTGTAAACAATTGGAATATCGAAACATGATCAAAACGGATGATACACACAGCTCACGGTATGCACAGAGCACTTAACTCAGTAGCTCCTGCAACAAGCCGGACTTGGAATATGAGGAAACTGCAACAAGGAACACTTTTCATGCATAGCCTTCAATTGTTCCCGCCACCTATCCACCATATACCGGAAGTTCACGCCCTCTTAAAAATGATGATTGTTGTATTTTTTTTAAATGTAACTGTTTAATCAATAATAGTTGGATTTGATTAAAACTAGATGTGACTATTTTAAAATGTTTAGATTGTTGTGCCACAAAGTATGTGGTGCAGCATCTTAATCTTGATCCTTCCTGTGCTGTTAGACATCGCATGGGACTTGTAATTTTTTCACCACCCATCCCTATTTTGGGTGAGATGTTCAATCTAATCTAATATCTATGCATAATAGAGTCTATGCCTGCCAATTTTGCTTCTCTTATATGTGTTCTTTTCAGTGTCTCTCTAGGTCTTGCTCTTTTTCTGTACCCTGATGTTTCCCATAGAAGAGCCTATTTTGGAATTTTCTACTTGTCTCTTCTCAGCACATGTCCAACATATGTCCATATTTTCATCCTAACTGTAGATGAGATTGTTAGTTACATGCCCTTTCTCTTATCTCTATATTAATCTTGAATCTATTCCATTGTATACAGAGTATTCTTCTTAGACATTTGTCTTCAAAAGTGTTTAGTTTTCTTTCAATCTCTTTTGTTGTTTTCCAGCTTTCACATATGTAGTTAAGTGTTGATAATACATTTGAATTTAAGATTCTAAGTTTGGATTTGTTGCTTAGTATTTTTGATTTCCATATTTTGTTCAGATTGTTTAAATTAACTGATGCTTTCGCTATCCAGCTTCTGATCTCTTTCTGTGTTTCATCTTTTTGACCAATATTACTACTAACCTATGTATAGTGGTCTACTCTTTCCAATACCTGATGACATAGATATATATTGCCATCTGGAGTATTGTTACTGCATCTACTAAGGATTAAATTTGACTTACTTTTTTTCCTGTCAATAAATTGTAAACATCATGCTATCATTATTATTTCTTTATATCAGCTATTATCATATTTACTTTGCAATCAATATTTTTTGGTCTACATTTTTATCATCTCACTCTTAATCATCAATATTTTCATTGTAGCACACATAATCATGAATATTTTCATTGTAGCACACTTAATCATGAATATTTTCATTGTACCACACTAAATCATCAATATTTTCATTGTACCACACTAAATTATCAATATTTTCATTGTACCACACTTAATCATCAATATTTTCATTGTACCACAGTGAATCATCAATATTTTCATTGTACCACACTTAATCATCAATATTTTCATTGTAGCACACTTAATCATCAATATTTTCATTGTAGCACACTTAATCATGAATATTTTCATTGTACCACACTTAATCATGAATATTATCATTGTAGCACACTTAATCATGAATATTTTCATTGTACCACACTAAATCATCAATATTTTCATTGTACCACACTAAATCATCAATATTTTCATTGTACCACACTAAATCATCAATATTTTCATTGTACCACACTAAATCATCAATATTTTCATTGTACCACACTAAATCATCAATATTTTCATTGTAGCACACTTAATCATGAATATTTTCATTGTACCACACTTAATCATGAATATTTTCATTGTAGCACACTTAATCATGAATATTTTCATTGTACCACACTAAATCATCAATATTTTCATTGTACCACACTTAATCATCAATATTTCATTGTACCACACTTAATCATCAATATTTTCATTGTATCACACTTAATCTTCAATATTTTTTATCTCACCTTTATTCATCCATATTTCAGGTAACAACAGGCAATTTAAGTTGGGCTATAGTGAACGGTATGTTTTCTCAAAGTAACAGCACAGAGTTTGTGGAAAAAGTAACTGAACTTCTTCCCAACACGCTTTATGCATTCAGGATAAGAGTTAACTACAAGGCACGACCATTTAATAAAGCTCATTATGTGTGGCCACCAGTGGAAACCAGATTTTCTTTCAGGACAATAGGTGTGTAGCTGATAACAAAAATGATCATCTCATTAAATTCACATGTGGCGTCAATCAGAGTTATCAGATGTTTGAAGTAAAAATGGAAGTGAGACAAGGGTGACTGTTTTCAATCGTGAGATAACTGTTATTCTGTGAGCTAATTTTTAACATCAAACACATTTAAAATACAAATAAATTGTTTATTTAATCATTCATAGTGTTCCACAATATGTTCAGAATAGACATATACAAGGTAATTACTCTACATGTTATAACACATACAGCAAATAAACTAAATGAACTTACAAATCTATTTATCTATCTATTGACCTTTTGAGCTGTGGCCGGCCCATTGGGCATAGACCCAGATACTTTTTCTCATATCTAAATTTTTATTCTAGCGGTTTTCAATCCTTGTAAAGATCTTTTATCAAATCTTGCCATTTGTCTCTGTTCTGTGCAAGCAACTCCATCTCATTGAGGTAGTCAATTCCTGCTGCTCTTGCCTCTCTGATCAATGTTCTTCTCAGTGTCTCTCTAGGTTGGCCTCTTTTCCTCTTACCCATTGTTTCCCACATGAGGGCTTGCTTTGTTATTTGGTTATTATCACTCCTTATCACATATCCAATATATGACCATTGTTATTTCTTGATTACTGAAGATATTAGTGGTTGATTGGCAATTTCCCTAATTTCCTCATTTTTGTTTAACTTACACATCCAACATATAAACTAAATGAGCAAGGTAATAAAATGATTTTTTTTTCAGTTTTCAAGCCAGATCAGCCCACTCCACCAACTGTCACTCGTCTGAAATCAGGGCATATGAAGTGAAGTGGGAGGAACCAAACAACAATGGTGCATCAATTATAAATTATTTTCTGGAATATAGGTTCGTTAACCGCATATTTAATTAGAATCAGAATAATATACTTTCCATATTTTTCATAGCCGAACCTGGCCTATAAAGCCATACAAATTGAAAAAATGCACACGTCAATTTTAAGTGTTCATTTATAATAACAATAGTTTTCACAAAGTTTCAGCTTGATATACCAATGTCAGATTTCTTTCAGGTTTAACAGTTATTAGTGCTAAATTCAAAAATATTTTTTAAAAAATAATATCCAGTAAAATTTATTATTAAATATTTTTAGATGCAGAGCTATTGGAGAAGGAAGCGATTTGATTATCAATTAATTTAGACTTTAAAATGGATTGATGTCACTGCAGACGAAACATTCTCATAGATGCTTTGCCCATATTCAAGCAACTAACAAAGTGCTAATCTTGAATGTTCATACTGCTCTAATGAATGTGTAGCATTTTTTAAAAAGGTGCGCAGTTCATGCACACTGCCGTGTAGCTATAACAGTCATTTCTGGTTGTACAATCTCCGTGCACCAAATCCAAGTTGACTTTTTGGTCAGTGCCCCAAAAAACACTGTCCCAACAAATGAATTCAGGGCCTCAATTTTGGTGAAATACTCAGTTCAACCACAGTCCACCTGGTGGTGAATTTGCAGTCAAGCACTGATCAAACATCTTATCCCAGGACAAAACTAGAGCCCAGTGCTGTTCCACTTTTATCAATGGTCTTCACCTGCAGCATGAATCTCCATGCGCTGATGCCAAAACCATGTTGATTACATCGTTATGAGACCGGATTACTGATCAGTGATTGGTGAGGATTCATCCTGACCAGGTGGCCCAACCATTTAAGTTGTTGTTGCTCTATATATTCTTAGCAGGGTTTTATTCCTACCATTTTTCTTATGGTTTCATTTGGTATTCCATCTCTTCTTATGTTGTTTGTTACTTTTCTCAAGCATCACATCTCACATGTATTGATCTTTCTTAATTGTGATTTAGAAAGGGTCCATGTTTGACTTTCATAGCACAAAGTTAGTATGAAAATGCTACTTATCATTTGTTGTTTAGCTGCTATAGAAATGTTTGGGTGTCTTAACAATGGTGAAAGCTGGTATGTGATGGCATTTGCTTTTGTATTCTCATGTCAATTTCTCTTTATAGTTTTCCATCTTCTGTGAACATTGTGCCCAAATACTTGAATTCCTCTACTTGTTTTATTACTTTATCTTTGATCTTAATGTTTAGTGCTTGTCTTAATTTGCTTATTCTCATGGCCTCTGTTTTTGCTGTGTTAATTTTCATACTGTAGTTCTAGCACAAACTGTCACTGTTTCCGTTCGAATTTTATCACAAATAAACCTGTTCGAAATCACACACAAGAACACTTGAATTTCTTTTTATCTTCGGGCAATGAAATTCATTTATAATTTGATAGGAACTAATTAACTACCACATATTTATTTTTTTCATTTATTATTTGTCATCAAACAGCAGTGTAGATGAAGGTACCTGGAAGACAGCTTATAATGGTTCTCTTACCACTTGGCTTATTGAAACAGTGAGAATGGAGCATGGAATGTCTTATGTCTTCAGAGTGGCTGCAGTTAGTTCTCAAGGCATAGGACCTTTCAGTGAAAACAGCACTCACTTTCTGGCTTCTTTGGGTAAAACTTCATGTTACAAATAAAAATAAAAAATATAACATATATTTCTTTCAATTATTGTGTTTTATGTTTATTTTGAAATGGCACTTAAAATCAAATTTGAACAAAAAAATTTGTCTTCGTAATTTATTGAAGGGAAGAAGTATTGATAGCTCATAAATGCTACATTTTAAGCAATTAGTTTTATGATAGTTTTAACAGCAGAAAAAAATCATGTTTCTTTAAAATGTATTTATTTGAAAAAAGGAGTTCCTTTAAAGTTTGTTTTTGTTATTTTTCAATTTAAAAATTATTTACCTTTGGTTATTTGGTTATTTGGTTATGGAAGGCCCTGGTATCACTGCAAACGAATTTGATCACGCTTCTTCCGTATGGTAATTACTATTTACCTACATCTATTTTAACTGTTAATGTATGCATTCTTTAATATTTGTTTTAATGTTGTTTTGAATTTCATTTTTTTTTAAATTTCAATCTACATTTGTCATTTATATGATTATAACTGCATGTACACAAACAATTAAAGTTGCTTTAATTAGACATACAGTCTTTATTTAATTCTTGACATTTCATTTTTCATTACCAATTTAGGTAATATACTTTCAAATTTCAAACATATCATTTTATAATTATCTGTGTTGTCTCTGCACTAAAGATTGCTTACCATGGAGTACCTTGTCTCCTGTCTTGTTGTAGATGCTGTCAGAGGTTCTTCTGTCTATCTTTGATGTTGTCTGACCACTTTAGTCTTTGTCCAAGCTCCAATTTGTTTAATTTGTAATTTCCCCTCCAGGATGACTTCAGTAAACTACTTTATCTCTGTGTATGCCAACAAAATTTCATTTGACTTGTTTGAATTATGTCTTTTCTTCATTTTCAGCTGTTTTATAACTTCATTATTTGTTTTTTTCTATGTCCACCAATCTTCTATTTCTTCCATAAATCCACATTTTAAGAGCTTTAATTTTCATTTCTTTTGTCTTATATAGTATCCATGTGATAATTTTTAATATTTCATTTTTGATAACCAGTTTAGTCAATTCACTTCTAAACACATCATCTATATCCTGTTTACTTTGATTGAGCAGCTATGGAAACAAATCTGGGGAACCATATCACCATTGGTGTTGTTGTGAGCATAATTGCATTTCTGGCGGCTGTCTTCATTGCCATTGTTTGTGGTAAGCATCCAGTCATAATGATTTAAAATCTGATGATTTAAAACTGTTCTCAGGTATTTTTCTCACAAATGATCTTTTGGTTCTGTCAAAGGCCAAAGAAAACAGCTTTACAAACCTCATCTGAAAAGGACAATGGTAAAATATAAATGCACAGTGAGTGGTACAACTTTATGGATTAGGTTTACAATAATGGCATTTTACCTGAAAATATATTTGAATTGAAGTAGGACAGACAAACAAAAGACAAATATTTCAAAAGGGGCATTATCTATTGGTGTGTAGATGTTACCACTCACAAAGATGGACTAAATTTACCAATTCTATGCCAGGCACTGTGTAGAAGTGAGAAAGAGATACTGATGAAATCAAAATTTGATATTAAAATTTACTGCAGTTGTGCATATATTTTTCCATACCTATCACAACTTTAATCCTGAAATAGTTTGCACATAACTATGCTTTTAACTATGTAAATGAGTTTTATTTGAAAATGGAAATGCACTTTCCAGGACAGTGAATTTTTACTACAGCCATACTTGTTGTTTGCTAATAATGGGTACCACTGCTTACCCTTAAGACATACATTCCATTTTAGCAGATGGTGAAGAATATTCATTTTGATAATTTATATAAATATTTTTTGTAAGTAGTGTCTATACAGATAGTATTGTTCTTTTAGTAAAGTTGTCACAGATCATTTTATTTGTTTACCTTGGTTACTTTTCAACTTTACAGCAGCATCAATATTCTTTGCTTATTTTCATATTTATTTCTTAATTAGCCTTTTCTACTCATGCCATGCTTGATTCAAGTTATCTTGGTTTGTGGTTTACAATTTTCTCATTCAGCATGTCCTCACTCAAAAAATGATTAGCAAGTGATATCAGTTCATTTCCTTTGTCTATAATTACTAACTTCACTATAACCATCTGTTAGGACTGAGTCCTACTGAATGAGTCATTTGAAAATATGTTATTTATTTTATTTATTCATCATGGACCAAATCAGTAACAATAAGATAAATACACATTTTTATATTTTCTAGTATGTGTCTTTTGTCTTCCCTAAAGAAAGATAAGAAGGGTGAAGAGAGGGTGAAACAAAGAAAGAGATCAGAAGCAGGAAAGCAAAAGCAGAAACGAATTTTAGAAATGTGGACAAAATATGGAAATCACAAATACTATTCAAGAAAACCAAACTGACAATATTCAACTCAAACATATTATCAACACTTACATATGCATGTGAAAGCTGGAAAACATCAAAAGAGATTGAGAAAAAAAACAAAATGCTTTTGAAGACAAAGGCCTAAGAAAAATATTCTGTGTACAATGGAATGAATTCAAGACTAATAATGAAATAAAGAAATAGCCTTGCAACCTAAGATCTCATCTATAATTAAGGAAAGAAGATGGACGTATGTGAGAAATGTACTGAGAAGAGACAACAAGAGAATTCCAAAACAAGCTCTTCTATAGGAAACACCAGGATACAGAAAAAAAGAGTAAGAACCACCTAGAGAAACACTAAAAAGAACACTTATAAGAGAAGCAAAGTTGACAGGCATAGACTCATTAGATAAGATTGAACGTCTCACCCAGAATAGAGATGGGTGGCGAAAAGCACAATAAGCCCTAGGTGACGATTATCAGCACAGAAAGGATCAAGATCAAGAAAGAAAGAAAAAACAACACAAACTAGTCCTCCACAATTAGAAGCTGCGGTAGTTTAGTTGCAGAATGCATTCACATCAGACCAGCAATTTCAATTGCCACAAGTTGTGGAGAGACATAATCTCATATACCAGCAGACACTAGAGATTGTTGAATAGATGTAACCATTTCAATTCATTTTTTTTCTTATCGATCTATCTATTGACCCTTCGAGCCGTAGCCGGCCCATAGGGCATAGACCAAGATACTCCCTCTCTTATCTAAATTTTTGTTCTAGCAGTTTTCAATTCTTGTAAAGATACTTTATCAAATCTCACCATTTGTCTCTGTTCTGTGCAAGCAGCTCTATCGCATTGAGGGAGCCGATTCCTGCTGCTCTTGCTTCTCTCATCAATGTTCTTCTCAGTGTCTCTCTGGGTCTTCCTCTTTTCCTCTTACCTGTTGTTTCCCACATGAGGGCTTTCTTTGTTATTCGGTTATTATCTCTTCTCATCACATGTCCAACATATGATCATCGTCTTTTCTTTATTACTGAAGATATTAGTGGTTCTTCTTCTTCTTCTTCTTCTATCCGTCCTCTGTTGCCGTTGGCGTCGAGGGGAGAAACAATCTGCGATTCTTTGCTCTTCTGTTGGCATCTTCTGATGTTATTCCTCCTAGTGACTCTAGTATTCCATTTATCCATCTCTTTCTCGGTCTTCCTCTTAATCTGACGTTTTCGTAGCGTTTGTTTATGGCTCTTTGATTCATTGTTAGTTCTTTCTGTCTTGTTATGTGGCCGAACCAATTTATCTGTTGTTTCTTTATGTATTTGATGGCTGGTTCAATTTCGAGTTTCTTCCTCAGGTCAGTGTTTCTTACTCTGTCCCTTAAGCTGTTTCCTGTCATTCTTCTGACACATTTCATTTCTGTGGTCGTTATCTTTCTTATTGTTCTAGAGTCCAGCGTCCAATTCTGGCACTGATAGCACAGAGTTGGTAGAAAAATTGATTTGTATATTGCCCTTTTTGCTTCCGTAGTTATTGCTTTGTTTTTCAATAGTGTTGATACTTGGCCTATAACTTGGCATGCTTTGTTACACCTTATATCTATCTCTGTTTCTTGGTTATTGTCTTGTGTTAGCGTGCTACCCAGATATTTAAAATTGTCAACTTGCTTCAAAGATGTATTATCTATTATGATGTTTAGTTTTTCTTCCTTTCTCGCTATTGCCATTACTTCGGTTTTGCTTATGTTGATCTTCATGTTGTATTGTTTACAAGTGTTGTTTAGCCTGTTGATATGTTCTTGTAGGTCCTCAGTTGTTTCATGTATCAGAACTTGGTCGTCTGCAAATAGTATTTCATTTATTTCTTCCTCTCTTCTGTTGTTTTCTGGTACGTATATTTCGTTCTCTTCTGTGTTATCGTTTGTTGTCATCCGTGTTGGTATGTTTCCTTTGATTGGGCATGCTAATTTGCTTATATTGTCCATATATGTGATGAAAAGTAAGGGGGAAAGCACGCAGCCTTGTCTTACTCCGGAGTTAATGGTGAAGTGTTTAGAGTAGCCTGCTGAAGATCTTACTGTAGTGCGACTACTTTCATAGAGGCTCTTGCATATCTCTACTAGGTGGTGACTCACTCTGTACAAGGGCAATACGGACCATAGTTGTTCCCTGTCCACCCTATCGAACGCCTTTTCTTGGTTTAATTGTTCTTCTTTGTATATTAGTGGTTGATTGGCGATTTTTAATATTTTAATAGTTCTGCTGGTAAGGTATTTGTTGCCTTGTCTTTACATTTCAAAGTGAAGCTATCATTCTTAGCCTTTTTACCTGATACACCTGACTTTATCCTGGTATACCTTTGGAACTAGGATTGCCTACTCTTTAAAAGCCTATTCTCATTTGAATAGGCTGAAGAGCCAATTTTTGGAACCACAACATTAGATTAGGTCTTTGTCACAACATTACATTAGGTCTTTATAACATTGATCCTGATACCAACAATCACCTATAGATGAGGCCAGTGTTTGAGTTATTTAAATATCTTTATATGAATATTTGTATAACAAGTTTGAATCCAGTGTTATGTTTATTAATGTTCTCTAATTCCATCTCTCCATTTTTCTATTTCTTGTTTATTTAACAATAACTGTGTGTGTTATCAGTGTTACAGAAAAGGTGTGAAAAGAGTAAAACTCATCAGTTTATCATTCGAGGACCTGATACAGAGCTAGCTACACTAAGAGAACTGCCACATACAACATTCCAGCAGAGTAATACACTTTATGCTATCAAGTATGTCTTAATTTCCAATGATATTTCTTTAAATTTTAATATTGTATTATAAAATGTATTTTTACTTTTGCTTTTGTTTTAAAAAATTCACATCTGTTAAGCTTGTCAACAGCATTTTCAGTTCTATCTGTAAAACTATAATATATATGTATGTGTATAATAAATTACAATTCTTAAAATTAGTTTTAGGGTCAAATTAATTATATAATTATATATTAATATTATATATTAATATTATATATTAATATTATATAATTAATTTGACCCTAAAACTAATTTTAAGAATTGTAATTTATTATGTAACAATTACATGTTATGTAATGGCCAAAGAGGCATACTGTTAAAAAGAATTACCCAAGAGAAAATCTTTTTGCCTTATATTTGAAAACCATATTTCATTTTTTAAACTAAATTAACTTAATTAAAATTGGATAGTCAATATTATCTGCCCTGTTTAAAGCATCCTGCAAAATCAATAAATATATAATGTTAATTGTTTATACAATTTGCTTAATAAGACAACATTTTTCCTTATCCATTCATGGTCCACCAAGAGGTGCTGAGTATCTTGTCCCTCCATAATCCTCAATCTTATGCACTGTGTAACAGTTCCACCAGTAATCTTTTCCCAATATATGCTGTCAAACCATCCAGTATATTTTCCCTTTGTCTACCTCTATCTCTACAGCCTTTTATTTTTCCCGTTGCTACTAAGTATTCCAAACCACCTCTTCTTCATAATTCTGGACTGTCTTTTCCAAGTTTGTATTACAATCTTCCTCTCTTCATCTGCCATTTTTAGTATCTCCCTTCTTGGATTTTTGTCTGTCCATGGTACTTTAAAAATCTTTCTTAAAAAACTACATATTGACTGATTCTATCTATCTGGTTTTGTATCTCTTTGTTTACAGTCCATGATTCACAACCATAAAGCAGGGCTGTAGCACTGTAAAAAATCTATTTCCAACATCAGTAATAATGACTTGTTGCATAACATATTTCTCATTTTATTAAAAATTGTTCTTCATACATGTGATTCTACTTTTTCCCATAGTAAGACTTTTTCATCTGATGTTCCCAGATATTTAAAATGATTTACTTGTCTGAGCTTTTTAACCGTTTGTCTAAATATTGCACTTGGGTGAAATCTTGTATTTCGAGACCACATTTACTTCTCTTTTCTTTTAATTTAAACTGAGTCCCTTTTTCTCACTGTCTTAAAAAACTATATCTATTGATAGTTAAATTTTTTGGTTCGTTCTTGGATATCAGTACAGTATCATCTGCAAGTTGTCAAAATTATTTTTTCATTTCACTTCCATATTTTGGGTAATTGTCTGAATTATCTTACAAGCTCAAAGGAGTGCTCCATATAGGACAGGAATTAGGACCATGTTCACCTGTTGACCAGAATGTTGCGACACATAACTTGCAACAGGCTATGATTGTAGAACAAAGACATAAACTTGTCATGTCTTAAAATAGATGATTTTACACCAGCTTCCTTTTCTTCACTGGTCATTAGGTCAAAATGAATTAGAGCAACTTAAGCCTGCCAAACATACAAGATCCAGTAGTGAATCATCAGACATGGAACACTATGATTTCTTCCCTATATGCCAACTTGGCTTAGGTTCAGGGAAATTATGTAAGTCTGCTGTTCAAATTCACAAGTTCTTTGCTTAAGGCGAGATGTGCAATGCCACCCACTGTTGAAGATTCTTCTCCGCATGGAAACAATGTTTGATACAAATTTAAAAAGATTTATTATTGGAAATGTTGGAAGAACAAAACACTTCTTAATCCTACTTGTGGTATTGTGCTTTATCCAAAGTACTGGAAGTAATTTTAATGAGACTGATGATAAATTTAATGAATTTATTTCTCACTGTTTGTTTGTTTGTCTCTTAAGAAAATCCTTATAAAAACATTTCTTGCAGTATTAAGTGCACTGATGAAGAAATCGCCAAACTGCCTCATTTTGGTCGCAACCAGTTATTATTGACCATGTTTCTTGGAAGTGGGGCCTTTGGTGAGGTGTTCGAAGGCCTGGCTAAAAATATCTTGGGTGACAGCACTGGTGAAACAAAGTGCGCTGTCAAGGTGAGGAACAGACTGTTAATAGATTGATGTTATCTGTACATCTTTTTGTTTCTTTCATTAATTATATATATATATAAAATTATATTATATTATACATATATATGTACACAGTTTAGTTTATATAGTTGACATATCATCTTATTACTCATCAGACACATCAGATCTCCTCCCCAGTATACCTCTCAGTGTGTGAGGACTGACAACTCCAGTGTTATTTGTTTTTCTTCTGTGTCTTCTCGCATAGTGCACTTTTCTGGCATCTCAAGTTTTGACATGATGTTCATCCAGTCTGGATACAGTTGTAGATTCATGTACATTGATTGAGTCATAAGTGTGCCTTACCTCCCTTAAGACATTCAGAATGTCAGCCTGGTCGAATGTGCATACACCATCCTGTCAGCTGTTCAGCCAGGCTGTACGCTCATTCTTTTCCTCTCAAAGTACATACCACAAGCTTTACATGGTTCATGTATCTATTGACCTTTCGAGCCGTAACCGGCCCATAGGGCGTAGACCAAGATACACCTTCTCCTATATGAATTTTTTGTTCTAGCAGTTTTCTTTTAAAGATATTTTATCAAATCTCGCCATCTGTCTCTGTTCTGTGCAAGCAGTTCTATCTCATTGAGGGAGCCGATCCCTGCTGCTCTTGCCTCTCTCATCAATGTTCTTCTCAGTGTCTCCCTGGGTCTTCCTCTTTTTCTTTTACCTGTTGTTTCCCATATGAGGGCTTGCTTTGCTATTCGGTTATTATCTCTTCTCATCACATGTCCAATGTATGACCATCATCTTTTCTTTATTACTGAAGATATTAGTGGTTGATTGGCGATTTCTCTAATTCATTTTTCACTGTTTCATTTATACACTTCATTTATCAACTTTTACATATTTGTTGTTTATCCTCTTTTATTGCTAATTTTTTGTCATCAGGTAGTATCTATAGTTCTTGTGAACAGCATGGCTCACTTCAGTTCCTTTCATCAGCCCATCAGTTTTGATAGCAATGTTGTCATGATTAAGTTATGTACTATAACTTACTGTAATTTAATGTACTGTAATATACTATGTCTTTCTCATAGTTTCAAATGACTGTAGAAAGATTAATGTTCTTGTGCACATATGTACAGACTTTTAATTCATGTATCTTCTCAGTTTGTTCCATTAATCCTAATTGTTGTAGCCTAATACTAGGCTGTGGGTATTAGCAATAATCTAATGCTAAGATTAATACTATTTACATTTTTGTTTAAAGATTGCTTCATTACTGGGCTCCATCTCCACATCAAAGGTTGGCTACCTTTTAGCGCCATTTTACTCTGTCTTGTCTTGATATTGCACTTTATCATAGTTTCACATGTCCGCCTTTTCATGTTATCAGTTCACTTTAGTCATGATCTGCCTCTGTCTCATCTATCTTGTATCTTCCCTTCCAAGGTAACTTTTGGTAGAGTATTGTCTCTTTCCATGTCCTAAAAATTTAAGTTATTTTAAAATTACATTAAGTAGTTCTTTTTTTTTCACTCTCAATTAGTTCAGAATATCAGTTGTCTTCTCTTCCTTCGATCCACTTCTCCTCATATTTCTACAGATCCAAATTTTAAAGGCTTCAGTTTCCTGCCCTGTTGGATAGATAGTTACTTTGCATAATTAGCTGTTTTTATTTTTTGAATACTATTTCTATCTCACTTTGTAAAGTTGTCATTAAAATGTTTTCTACTTCAATTTTGTTTTTGTTTCCACATAAAGTTTGCAATTTTACTGTCTTGTCAGACCTTGCGAAAGGGTGCATCAGATCATGAAAAAGAAGAATTCATAAAAGAGGCCTTGTTGATGAAGAACTTTCAGCATGAGCATATCTTGAGTCTTTGGAGTCTGCTTGGATAACGACCCTCAGTTTATTATAATGGAGCTGATGGAGGGAGGAGATCTACTATCATTTCTTAGAAGTTGCAGAGCAACCTCAGTGAGTGAAGCATTAATTACTTTTTGTGTTCTGTATAAACATATTTATAGACAAGTGTACTTTAACTGAACCTGATAGTGCATTATCAAAAAGTTTCAGTTAAATTGTTTCATTGTATTTAAAGTTGACATAAACTTATATGAAGGCAGGAGAGATTTGATCAGACAATATTAATACTAAACTTAAGAACAGTAAAGTCCACACATTTAAGATTGTCTGCTTTTAGAGCTTCCCTGTCCTGTTTTCATATAAATACAAGCTCTTACATAAAATACACAATTCAAGGCTGTGTATTCTAAGATGTAAAGTTGGATGTAATTTTTATTTGAATTGAAAAGTATACAATTCAAGAAGTAGTAGTTAGAGTTGAAAAATAGAATAATTAGAATTTCCGTTACCTAGAAGTTATTTATAAATGTATATAGGTAAAGTCTTAGATTTTACAGACATGAGATAGAAGAGCATGAGTCAAGTTGTAACAGAATTTGACTTAATTCCTTTCAGCTTTGAGCTCATTGCTCTTAACACCCTGTGCTTCTTGTTAAAAAATGAATATCCTCTTCACATATATTTCCCTGGTGACAGAAGTTTGTCAGGAGTCAGGTGATAGAAATATAGAAGGATCTGAAGTTTGGTGTACTGAAGTGCTGAATGAAAGTTACGAGGGTAGAGACTAGGCTGGAGAAAAGAACACAAATATAAAAAACGGTATGGTTAAAGCTTTATGTAATAAGTGGATGATACAAATTAGAACAAAGTTTTACAATCAGCTTAACTGCAGCTTTGGAGCCACAATAGCTCAGTGGTTAGTGAACTGGACTACGAAGGACAAGGGGTAGGGTTCGATCCCAACCGACTGGCTGGGTTCACCCAGCCTTTAATGGGTACCGGATTTTTTTCTGGGAAAGTGAAGCGGCATGGGCGTAATACGACCACATTACCCCAAAAATCATGTGCCGAAGGTCTGTAAAATTTATGGTCACTAACACCATATTCCCTATACGCCACTTGGCGTGATGTGGGCACTTTACTTTTTACTTTTTTTTACTTTACTGCACCTTTGCATTTTTATTGCATTTCTTTGCTTTGACCCTAGAAAATAGGCTGTTAGATGACACAAACCTGAAAAGAATTGTAGCACTCAAGCTGTCAGATGTGGCTTAAAAGTTCAATAGATCTAAAATATGTTCAGTCATTTGACCTATTCTCATCATTGAGATGAAAACATTATTAATAACTAGGATTAATGTTGTTGCCGCTCTAGCCAACTGTGAAAATAAAGTAATATGTAGCTTTAAATATGCTGAAATGCCTAGGAAAGTGAATACATGGTTGTCTGCAGCCAACTGTCAAACCAGAAAAAGAGTGGATGATCATTAGTGGCTCTCACAAGATCAGTCTCAGTAGCTGAGTGATGAGTGTGCTCATCTCCTGATCAGAAGGGTCCAACTTTGATTCCTAGAAGTAGCAGATTGTTCTCCAGATATCAGATTGACAAGGTTCTGGGGTTCAACTAGCCTCTAAGATTGGGTACAAGAGATTTTTCTGGAAACTAAAGGTGGCCTGAAATGACAACATCACCCAAAAATGTGTGGTGGTCATAAAAATCTATAGTCATTAATACTATATTCTCCATACGCTTAACAAGGCGTAAAGAGAATCTTCACTTTTTTACAACAAATAGAACCAGTGGAACAGACTGCTACCAAAGGAGGAGTAAGATGTCTCCTGTCCATTTAGTCCTCCCTTTCAGTGTTACATGAAGCCACTCTGGCAGGTGGTGGATGGTGTTGTTGGAGCAGCTAACAAGTAGTGCTGGTTATGGTCCACACTCCATGATAGGAGGCAGAGGAACTCAGTTGTAGAAACAATGGCTGTGATCTCTGACTAGTAAGTCACTGCCAAGAAGGAAACGAATGGCAAACCTTCTTATATGGCCTAGTATAATTATGCCAAAACACAACATAATATCTACAGATAATGATGTTAATAGGAACTCAATAGCCACCTCATCCAGTAAGTAGTGTCATGTGCTACAGGTGACATCCAGTCATCATCAAGCTACTGTATGCAAGATCAAAAATAAAGAGATACTATCAATAGAAACTTGGAACATTAGATCAGCATTCCAGGTTGACAAGGTAAAAAACATCAGCCAAGAAATGAAGAGAATGAAATTGAACATCTTGGGACTATGTAAAATGAGATGGACAGGAGGAGGATTATTACAACATGACAGTGGAAATGTAATTCACTCTGGAGGAAACACACATGTAAGAGTAGTAAGCATGATGTTAGATAAAGAAAGAAGCAAAACAGTGAACAGATTTTGGCCAGCAATCAGATAGATTTCTGCTAGTAAAATTGACAGGTAGACCAATGGATAGCAACATAATTCAAGCTTATGCACCAACAAGTAACAGCGAAGAAGAAGACATTGACACCTTTTACAATGTGTTAGAGAAGACCATGGAACAGTGTAAATCCCAAGAAATAACTATTATATTAGGGGATTTTAATGCAAAGGTAGGAACAGCTAAAGTGCAAAATGTGACTGGAGGACATGGCATTGGAGAGACGAATGACAGAGGGGATAGATTGATAGATTGGGCAAAGACACATGAAATGATCATAGATAACACCTGGTTCAAGCAACACACTAGACAACTGTGGACATGGCAAAGCCCACACAACAAAGTACATAATCAAATTGATTTTATACTGGTACAGAGAAGATTCAGGAATGGGCTAACATCTGTTAAAACAAGGCCAGGAGCAGATTGCAATAGTGACCATGTACCAGTAGTTGGAAAGATGAGAATAAAACTGCAGAAGACACAGAAATCCCCAAGAAATATTAAATTATAACTAGATATGCTTAGAGTAGATAGACAGATGAGTGATAAGTACAGTACGATAGCACAAAATAGATATAGTGCTATTGAGAATATGCAGAACATCAAGGAGCAGTGGGAAATGCTCAAACAATCGATTCAACAAACATCAAAAGAAGTAATACCGGTGACTTAAAGAATCAATAAAAAGAAATGGACAACAGAAGAAATACTAGAACTAATGGACAAAAGACGAAAACATAAGAAAGAAGAACAGACTTACAAATATCGCACAAAGAGATCCAAAACAAATGCAGAGAAGCAAAGGAAGGATGGTTAAAGCAGAAATGTGAAGAAATGGAAAAACAACAAAAGAAAGATAAAAATGTATGCACAATCAGATAAATGAATTAACAAGAAGAAAAGAAGTCAAAGTTTCAGGATGTATGAAATCAAAGGAAGGAAATATAATAATGGGACAGGAGAAGATAATGGAAAGATGGACAGAATATATCAGTCAACTCTATGATGATGAAAGACCAGAGTTAATCAATTCAAACAAAGATACAGGACCCCGAATAATGCAAAGTGAAGTGGAGGAGACAATTCAACACATGAAAAGAGGCAACACTCCAGGTCCTGACAATACAACAATCGAAGTGATTGCTCTTAGAAGAGCTGGGAGTACAAGTCATAACAAAACTACGGAAGACATCAGGCACTACTGATTGAGAAGCCCATCGCACTATTAGTCTTATGAGAAAAAAAAAAGTAAAGAGCCCCATCACGCCAAGTGGCGTATTGGGAATATGGTGTTTGTGACCATAAATTTTACAGACACAGCACATGATTTTCGAGGTAATGTGGTCAGTATTACGTCCGTGCCGCTTTACTTTCCCAGAAAAATCATGTACCCATTTAAGGCTGGGTGAACCCGGAAGCCGTCGGTTGGGATCAAACCCCACCCCTTGTCCTTTGTAGTCCAGTTCACTAACCACTAAGCTATTGCGGCTCCCAATTAGTCTCATGAGCTTACTGGTAAACAAACTTAAGATAAACATAAAGTGAATATTAAAATTCTCTTATTTCAGACAACACCTGCAAAACTGATTCTCCCTGACTTGGTGAAAATATGTCTACATGTTGCCAGAGGATGTAAATACCTGGAAGACATGCATTTTGTTCACAGGTACTGCATATCTCATAGACTACAAAAATTAATACAGTGATAAATATACACATTTTCATCAGAGCTGTTAACTAATTGTCTATCTATCTATTGACCTTTCGAGCCGTAACCGGCCCATAGGGCGTAGACCAAGATACACCTTCTCCTATATGAATTTTTGTTCTAGCAGTTTTCTTTTAAAGATATTTTATCAAATCTCGCCATCTGTCTCTGTTCTGTGCAAGCAGTTCTATCTCATTGAGGGAGCCGATTCCTGCTGCTCTTGCCTCTCTCATCAATGTTCTTCTCAGTGTCTCCTGGGTCTTAACTAATTGTACATGCTATGTAATTATTATCCATGATCCATGATTATCCAAAGAGATTATGACGGTGCTTTTCTGTTGCCTTCTGTTCATATAGTGTTAAGCAAGGTTGTGTGCTGTCACCGGATTTATTTAAAATGTATAGTGAGATTATTTTAAGATCCATAAGGGGCATGCCCGGGAAAAACAATAGGAGGCCATAATATAAATAATCATAATATCTAATAATTTTGCTGATGATACAGTCTTAATCGCTAAGAGTGAAAATGAGTTACAAGAAATGTTGGACATTATAGTGAAAGAAAGCAAAAATAAAGGACTCGTCTTAATAACAAAAAGACAGAAGTAATGGTAGCAACAAAGAAAAAGACATGACTACAATGCACAATAAAGACAAGTGGAACAAAACAGGTAAATGAATTTAAATATCTGGGAACAATGTAAACCTCAGATGGTAGATGTATAACAGAGGTGAGATGCATAATGGTTCAGACAAAAGCAGCTTTCCAAAAAATGAGGAAGATAATATGCAATCCATTTTTGACAGTAGAAACAAGAAAAAAGAGTTCTTAAATGTTATGTAGACCAAGTCTTAACATATAGATGTGAATCATGGACAATAGGACAACAGACAAGAAAATCACTGGAGGGTGTAGAAATGTGGTTTTACAGAAGAATGTTGAGAATACCATGGACAACTAAGAAGAGTAATGAAAATGTTCTGAAAGAAGGCAAAGAAAAAAAGAGAGCTAATTTCCAAAAATTTGGAAGAAACAATCATCATTTTTTTTGGCAATGCAATGAGAAGGGAACAACTGGAATATATAGTGACAACTGGGAAAACAGAGGGATGTAAAAATAGAGGAACAAAAAAATAGAGGGAAGCAAAGAGAAATGAAATCAGACAGCTTAAGAGAATTACTTGGCAGGTCAACAACAGAAATGATAAATAACTTTCCAGATCGAAAGTTATGGAGAGACATGATCACCTATGCCAGTAAGCATGATACTTGATGATGATGATGATGTCATTATTATACATTTCATGATATAATTACTAATCACATACACTTTCAGACATTTATGATATTAACATTCATGTTTGATTTATGTCACTTTTAGTTTGTGATAGACATCTTTCTTTTCTTCACAAACAGGTAGCCATTGTAAACGTTTGAGTTAAACTTAGTCTATCTTTAATACATTCTAACAATGATGAATATCAGTTAAAAAAAAAAAAGCAAAGTACCCCCATCACGCCAAATAGCGTATAGGGAATATGGTGTTAGTGACCATAAATTTTACATATCTTCGGCACATGATTTTTGGGGTAATGTGGTCAGTATTATGCCCGTGCCGCTATACTTTCCCAGAAAAATTGGAAGAACAGCTGGATGAACCGAAAGCTGTCAGTTGGGATAGAACCCTACCTCTTGTTCTTTGTAGTCCAGTTCACTAATCACTGAGCTATCGCGGCACCCGATAAATATCAGTGTTACACGTTAAATGAACTATTTTTCTGTTAAATAAGATCAAATTCAGCCACTTCTTCAAAGTATTCATGACATTCAATGAAAAGATGTCTGTAACATAAAATATCCTAGTAAAGTAATGTATTCATGTACCCTATACTGGACTATAGTATTTGGAGGTGAAAGGGTGTGTACACTTTTATTATATTGAATGCACATTCACTTCATTGTTAAGCCAGCATTTTAACACTTTATCAAAGACAACCACTATGCTAAAATTATAAAAACTGATTTACTTGACTCTGAAGTTTCTGTTATTTAATTATATTATTAGTGAATATTAGAGCCATTATCATTGCACACAGTGCTTGACTATATGTACTCAGTATCCTTTAGAATTTGCTAAAGATTTATACCTGTTGAAGACCTCAGTTTTGTTTGTTTTTGCAGTTGTTATCAATTGTGTTTGCGTCGGTGCGCTGCCGGGGCCCGAAAGGGAAGTAAAGAATAGCGGCGCTGTACCCTACCAGGCATGTTCGTAAGAGGCGAGAAAGGAGGGTTAGGCATGGGACTGGCTATCCCATACTGTAAAAAAAAAGCCGAAAAAAACTTCACAAACATGAACAAGTCAAAGAAAGATAAAGTAAATCCGTCAACCAGGAAAGAGAAGGGCTCTCTGTCTAAGAGACGTATGACGCAATCCGGAGAAAGCCATAAGGAGCCCGGGTTGCCGACTCACCCTTTGTCTACCAGGAAATCATCCAGAATTGGCACCTGGAATGTTCGTACCCTTAACGAACAGGGAAAAGCGGCACAAGTGGCAGCAGAAATGACCAACTACAAGATAGATATTCTGGGAATGTGTGAAACAAGATGGCTGGGAGCGGAGAGAATAAAATTGAATACAGGGGAGATGATTTTATCATCAGGACACCAGGAACCAGGAGCACAACATAGCGAAGGGGTAGCTGTAATGCTATCAAAGAATGCACAGAAGACACTAATAGAATGGGAGGCAGTGGGACCAAGACTGGTGAGAGCAACATTTAGAACAACCAAAAACAAAATAAAATTACACATTATACAATGCTATGCACCAACCAACGATAAAGATGACTCAGTTAAAGATGATTTTTATAAACAGCTACAATGCCAGATGGATGCAAGACGAGCCAAGGATATTATAATCTTGATGGGAGACCTAAATGCTAAGGTAGGATCAGACAACAGAGGCTTCGAAGAGATTATGGGAAAACATGGACTTGGAGATATAAACGAGAATGGAGAGATATTTGTGAATTTCTGCGCCCTTAATCAAATGAGCCTAGGAGGAACAATATTCCAACATAAAAGAATACACAAAGCTACATGGGTGTCACCAGATCATAGAACGGAAAATCAAATTGATCACATATGTATTAATAATAAGTTTAAGTCATCCTTACAGGATGTAAAAGTATATAGAGGGGCAGATATAGCTTCTGATCATCATCTTCTGTTAGCCAAACTTAAAATTAAATTAAAAAGGTATACTACAACGAATAAGGGCAGAAAGTATTTCAATGTAGGGTTTCTTAAAGAACAAGGAATTAAAGATAAATTCGCAGTCACAATATCAAACAAATACCAAGTCCTCCAACAACTAGAAAATACAATAAATATAGAAGATCATTGGAAACAGGTAAAAAATATATGGAAAGAGACATGCGAAGAAACACTGGGGAAAAGAGAACGCCAGAATAAGGCATGGATGACAGCAGAGACCCTGGATAAAATTAAAGAAAGAAAGAACAAGAAAGCAGACATAAATAAAAGCAAAACAAGAAGTAATAAAGCCAAGACACAGGAAGCTTACACAGAGGTGAACAAAGAAGTGAGAAGATGCATTAAAAGGGATAAGAGGAAATATATAGATGAATTAGCTAAAGAGGCAGAAGAAGCAGCAAATAAAGGGAATATGAAAGAACTGTACAACAGCACAAAGAAATTAGGTGGAAAATACAAACAGATCAACGCCTTTATCAAAGATAAGAAAGGAAATCTGCTTAGTAATATAAGGGAACAAATGGAGAGATGGAAAGAGCACTTTGAAGAACTTTTGAACAGACCCGGCTCAAATAATCCTCCAGATATACTACCAGCAGAAGAAGAATTACACGTTAACTGCGGAAAACCAAGCAAAGAAGAAATAATGAAAGCCATCAAACTATTAAAAGATGGTAAAGCCACAGGACCAGATGAAATTCCTTCGGAAGCCATCAAAGCAGATATTATCACCTCTACCAAGATGTTACATAATCTATTGGATAAAATTTGGGAGAGGGAAGAAATACCTAAAGACTGGAGAGAAGGTTATATGATCAAACTACCAAAGAAAGGAAGTTTACAGGAGTGCACAAATTATAGGGGAATTATGCTACTATCAGTGCCAGGAAAAATATTAGGCAGAATCATTCTGGAGAGACTAAAAGAGGCTATAGAGAAACACTTGAGAGATGAACAAGCAGGTTTTAGGAAGAACAGATCATGTGCTGATCAAATAACTACTTACGTATAATAGTTGAACAAAGTTTAGAACTAAAATCCCCACTTTATATTGGATTCATAGATTACGAAAAGGCATTTGATAGTTTAGACAGAAGAATGCTTTGGAAGTTGCTGAGTCATTATGGAATCCCCATAAAGTTTATTAACCTGATAAAAACAATGTATGAAGGAACAAAATGTAGTGTGGTGCATGAAGGACAGCTTACAGAAGCATTTGAAATAAGAACAGGAGTAAGGCAAGGATGCCTTCTGTCTCCATTTCTCTTTCTACTGGCCATAGATTGGATTATGAAAATAACTCAAAACAACAGAAATGGGATCCAGTGGTCACTGACCAAACAACTTGATGATTTAGACTTTGCTGATGACATAGCTCTCCTATCACACAGCCACCAACAGATGCAAGATAAAATGAGTATATTAGATGAGAGATCACAACAGCTAGGACTAAAGATTAATAGAGATAAGACCAACATTATGAGAATTAATGCAGTTGGCAATAACCAAATAAAACTAGGAGAAATACCTCTACTAGACGTACAATCTTATATATATCTGGGCAGTAATATAGATAAAGAGGGAGGAACAGAAAACGATACCAAAATAAGGATATCAAAAGCAAGAGGAGCTTTCATTGCACTGGGAAACATATGGAAATCCAAAGAAATTAGGCTAAATACAAAAATACAAATTTTCAACTCCAATGTTAAGTCGGTTCTATTATATGGCTGTGAAACATGGAGAATAACAAAATTGACAATCACGAAGGTACAGACTTTCATTAATGGATGCTTGCGCAGAATAAAGGGATGGAAATGGCAGGACAAAGTCACTAACGTGGAATTATGGAAATGTACCAGTCAAATACCAGTGGATAAAGAAATACAGCGAAGACGATGGCGATGGATAGGACACACACTACGGAAACCAACTGAGAGTATTACACAACAGGCCCTTTTTTGGAATCCCCAGGGGAAAAGACAAAGAGGAAGACCAAGGAATTCTTGGAGAAGACAGATTGAAGCAGAGATGAAGATGATGGGGAAGACATGGAATGATCTTTAAAGAATGGCAAAAAACAGAATGGCCTGGAAAGTGTTTGTTGAAACCTATTCTCCACAGGGAACTGAAAGGAAGAAGAAGAAGGTATACTCATGAGCTTATTAATACATTTGCTACCAAAGGGTTCAACACGCCGTGGCCGCACCATTTTTCCTAATTAAAAAAATATTGGAAAGTGTTTGTTGAAGACCTATGCTCCACTGGGAGCTAAAAGGTAGAAGAAGAAGGTTGTGTGCTGTCACCGGATTTATTTAAAATGTATAGTGAGATTATTTTAAGATCCATAAGGGGCATGCCCGGGAAAAACAATAGGAGGCCATAATATAAATAATCATAATATCTAATAATTTTGCTGATGATACAGTCTTAATCGCTAAGAGTGAAAATGAGTTACAAGAAATGTTGGACATTATAGTGAAAGAAAGCAAAAATAAAGGACTCGTCTTAATAACAAAAAGACAGAAGTAATGGTAGCAACAAAGAAAAAGACATGACTACAATGCACAATAAAGACAAGTGGAACAAAACAGGTAAATGAATTTAAATATCTGGGAACAATGTAAACCTCAGATGGTAGATGTATAACAGAGGTGAGATGCATAATGGTTCAGACAAAAGCAGCTTTCCAAAAAATGAGGAAGATAATATGCAATCCATTTTTGACAGTAGAAACAAGAAAAAAGAGTTCTTAAATGTTATGTAGACCAAGTCTTAACATATAGATGTGAATCATGGACAATAGGACAACAGACAAGAAAATCACTGGAGGGTGTAGAAATGTGGTTTTACAGAAGAATGTTGAGAATACCATGGACAACTAAGAAGAGTAATGAAAATGTTCTGAAAGAAGGCAAAGAAAAAAAGAGAGCTAATTTCCAAAAATTTGGAAGAAACAATCATCATTTTTTTGGCAATGCAATGAGAAGGGAACAACTGGAATATATAGTGACAACTGGGAAAACAGAGGGATGTAAAAATAGAGGAACAAAAAAATAGAGGGAAGCAAAGAGAAATGAAATCAGACAGCTTAAGAGAATTACTTGGCAGGTCAACAACAGAAATGATAAATAACTTTCCAGATCGAAAGTTATGGAGAGACATGATCACCTATGCCAGTAAGCATGATACTTGATGATGATGATGATGTCATTATTATACATTTCATGATATAATTACTAATCACATACACTTTCAGACATTTATGATATTAACATTCATGTTTGATTTATGTCACTTTTAGTTTGTGATAGACATCTTTCTTTTCTTCACAAACAGGTAGCCATTGTAAACGTTTGAGTTAAACTTAGTCTGTCTTTGATAGATCTGTAGTCTATCTTTAATACATTCTAACAATGATAAATATCAGTTAAAAAAAAAAAAGCAAAGTACCCCCATCACGCCAAATAGCGTATAGGGAATATGGTGTTAGTGACCATAAATTTTACATATCTTCGGCACATGATTTTTGGGGTAATGTGGTCAGTATTATGCCCGTGCCGCTATACTTTCCCAGAAAAATTGGAAGAACAGCTGGATGAACCGAAAGCTGTCAGTTGGGATAGAACCCTACTCTTGTTCTTTGTAGTCCAGTTCACTAATCACTGAGCTATCGCGGCACCCGATAAATATCAGTGTTACACGTTAAATGAACTATTTTTCTGTTAAATAAGATCAAATTCAGCCACTTCTTCAAAGTATTCATGACATTCAATGAAAAGATGTCTGTAACATAAAATATCCTAGTAAAGTAATGTATTCATGTACCCTATACTGGACTATAGTATTTGGAGGTGAAAGGGTGTGTACACTATTATTATATTGAATGCACATTCACTTCATTGTTAAGCCAACATTTTAACACTTTATCAAAGACAACCACTATGCTAAAATTATAAAAACTGATTTACTTGACTCTGAAGTTTCTGTTATTTAATTATATTATTAGTGAATATTAGAGCCATTATCATTGCACACAGTGCTTGACTATATGTACTCAGTATCCTTTAGAATTTGCTAAAGATTTATACCTGTTGAAGACCTCAGTTTTGTTTGTTTTTGCAGTTGTTATCAATTGTGTTTTACTCTACAGAGACTTGGCAGCTAGAAACTGCCTTGTGTCCACTAAATCACCAGCAGACATGACCGTGAAGATAGGAGACTTTGGCTTAGCTCGTGATATCTACAAAAATGATTACTACAGGAAAGAGGGGGAGGGACTTCTTCCAGTACGGTGGATGTCCCCTGAATCTTTAGTGGATGGTTTCTTTACAACACAATCAGACATTTGGTGAGTGATTTAATCCATATTCATTAAGGGAAAACAGTTAATTAAAAAAATATTCTTTACTCAATATTTTTATGTGATTTTTCAAAAGATTTCATTTTTATAATGTAATATTATATTCTAGACAAATCTGGATCAATGCTAACAACAAGCGCAGACATAAAAGCCCGTTGGGCGGAACACTTCAAAGAAATTCTTAACCGTCCACTACCCCACAGTTTAATAGATTTTGAAACTGAAACACCAGCAGCAGAATTAAATGTAAATTTAGATGACTTCACCTTGAGTGAAATAGAAACCACCTTAAAGCTTATGACCAATAACAAGGCTGCTGGAGAGGATAAGTTAACAGCTGAGATCCTCAAGGCAATTGATAGCCATAATCTAATACATCTCCAAAAAATGTTCAACATCATTTGGAAAACAGAGAAGACGCCTCATAAATGGAAAAAAGGAATCATTGTTAAGATCCCAAAAAAGGGCAATCTTAGAGATTGTAACAACTGGAGAGGCGTGACACTTTTGTCAGTTGCCTCAAAGTTATTCTGCAAAATCATCCTAAATAGAATACAGGATTCAATAGATACAGTAATGCGTGAAGAACAGGCTGGGTTTAGAAAAGGGAGAAGCTGTATTGACCACATTTTCACTCTACGACTTATATTGGAGGAACACATTGAAAAGCAAAAACCTTTTGTACTTAACTTCATCGACTTCAAAAAAGCATTTGATAGTATTCATAGAGATTCTTTGTGGAAAATTCTGAAGCAATATGGTTTACCATCAAAAATCATAAATATTATCAAAGACATGTATGATGGTTACACATGTGCAGTTCGAACAGTGGAAGGACTGAGCGAATGTTTCCCAATAGAAACTGGGGTTAAACAAGGATGTATTTTATCGCCCTTGTTATTTGGAATTGTTATGGACTTCATAATGAAGAAATGCTGCACTGGTAATAAAGGCATCGAATGGATACAAGGAGACCATTTGGAGGACCTCGACTTTGCTGATGACATAGTTCTCATCAGCAGTCAGATAAAAACGATGCAGGAAAACACAAATGAACTATCATCAATAGCCAGCAAAATTGGGCTTGAGATCAATCATGAAAAGACTAAAGTCATGACTAGTTTAATTCCAACAGGTGACAAAATATACATGGAAAACAAACCAGTAGAAGAGATCGATCACTTTATCTATCTTGGAAGTCACATTGATCGAGAAGGGGATACGAGCAAAGAAATTAAAATCAGAATAGCTAAAGCAGCAATGTCTTTCAGAAGCCTTGAAAAGTTGTGGAAATCAAAACTTATCAGCACAAACACAAAACTTAGGCTATTCAAATCAAATGTACTATCAACCCTTACGTATGCGTGTGAAAGCTGGAAAACAACAAGAGATATAGAAACAAAGTTGAACGCATTCGAAAATAAATGTCTAAGGAAAATACTTGGTATAGCATGGAACGAATTCAAAACAAATGAGGAAATTAGAGAAATCGCCAATCAACCACTAATATCTTCAGTAATAAAGAAAAGACGATGGTCATACGTTGGACATGTGATGAGAAGAGATAATAACTGAATAGCAAAGCAAGCCCTCATATGGGAAACAACAGGTAAAAGAAAAAGAGGAAGACCCAGGGAGACACTGAGAAGAACATTGATGAGAGAGGCAAGAGCAGCAGGAGTCGGCTCCCTCAATGAGATAGAACTGCTTGCACAGAACAGAGACAGATGGCGAGATTTGATAAAATATCTTTAAAAGAAAACTGCTAGAACAAAAAATCCATATAGGAGAAGGTGTATCTTGGTCTACGCCCTATGGGCCGGTTACGGCTCGAAAGGTCAATAGAATAGAATATTATATTCCTTTTAGAATAATTAACAAGGATCAACAAACTATCAATAAATAAATATTTTTGTAGTGAATTATCAGTTGTAAGAGAATGTTTTAATGATGATTATTTTGTTACTTGACTTTTAGGGCATTTGGTGTGCTGATGTGGGAAGTTATCACACTTGGTCAGCAGCCCTATCCAGCCAGGACTAACATAGAGGTATTGCACTTTGTTAGAGACAGAGGTAAACTGGAGAAACCAGAAAAGTGCTCCGATGAATTGTAAGTGATCCTCCTTTTCATCTTCAGGCATTTATGGATTTATATTCATCAGTTAAAATATATTTTACCTAAATTTTATAATTTTGTGTTGTGCTTATCTCATTACAGTTGTCTTGATTTAATGTACTCATCATCATCATCAAGTACAGGGCCTGCTGGCGAAGGTGATCATGTCTCTCCACAACTTTCGATCTTGGCAGCTATTTATCATTTCTGTTGTTGACCTTCTGCTAAGCCATTCTCATAAGCTGTCTGTTATTTTTTCTCTTTGCTTCCCTCTATCTCTTCGTCCCTCAATTTTTCCAGTTGTTACAATATATTCCAGTTGTTCTCTTCTCATTACATGGCCAAAAAATGATGATTGTTTCTTCCTAATATTGGAAATAAGCTCTTTTTTTGCTTTGACCTCTCTCAGAACATCTTCATTACTCTTCTTAGCTGTCCATGGTACTCTCAACATTCTTCTGTAAAACCATATTTCTACAGACTTCAGTGATTTTTTCTCTGTTGTCCTATTGTCCATGATTCGCATCCATATGTTAAGACTGGCTCTATGTAACATTTAAGAACTCTTTTTCTTGTCTCTGTTGTCAAAAATGGATTGCATAGTATCTTCCTCATTTTTTAGAAAACTGCTTTTGCCTGAGCCATTCTGCATCTCACCTTTTTTGTACATCTTCCATCTGAGGTTAACAAAGTTCCCAAATATTTAAATTCATTTACCTGTTTTAATATTGCTCCACTTGTCTTTGTTTTGCACTGAGGTGATGTCTTTTTCTTTGTTGTTACCATTACCTCTGTCTTTTTGGTATTAAGGCCGAGTCCTTTATTTTTGCTTTCTTTCACTATAATGTCCAACATTTCTTGCAACTCATTTTCACTCTTAGTGATTAAGACTGTATTATCAGCATACCTTAGATTATTTATATTATGACCTCCAATTGTTATTCCAGGCATGTCCCTTATGGATCTTAAAATAATCTCACGATAAATATTAAACAAATCTGGTGACAGCAACCTTGCCTAACACCCTGTTTTATGTTTTTAAACATTCCCAATTGGTTTCCAGTTCTTATGGCCGTTGTTTGTTGCCAGTACGTGTTCTTTATTATTCTTAGATCTTTGCTGTCTACGTTTATGCTTTCTAAAATTTTGATTATTTCTTGGTGCTTTACTTTGTCAAATGCCTTGGTGTAATCTATGAAACCTATCTATGGTTCTGTTTTCACCTCTATAGCTCTTTCTACTAAAGATCTTATGATATAAATGGCATTGCTTGTTCCTTTATCTCTAACAAAACCACACTGTTCATCGCTAATTTCTGGACTGATTTTGTTTCGCACTCTTCGCATGATGATTCTTAGTAATATCTTAGTCATATGACTCATAAGGCTTATTGTGCTATGATCATCGCATTCAATCACACCCGATTTCTTTGGTAAGGCTATGAATATTGATTTGAGCATGTCGTCTGGTATATATCCGCTGTTGTAGATATCATTCAATATTTTTGTTATTATTTCTGTTCCAAAATCACCCATGGCTTCAATCTCTTCTTTAGTTATATTATCTGGTCCAGGAGCTTTGCCTGCTTTCATATTGCGCAAGGCGTCTTCCACTTCTTCTCTGAGTATTTCTGGTCCTTCTCCATTATCTTAATATTTACTTCCGTTCGTTCATCATTATAAAGATCTTTAATGTATTCTGTCCATCGTTCCCTTATTTTTTCTTGATCAATCAACAGTTCTCCTTCCTTTGATCTTAGACATCCAGTTTTTCATTGAGTTTTTCTTCCTGTTAATTCCTCAATTTGTTTGTATATAGCTTTAGCATCTCCTTTTTGTTGCATTTCAATCTCTTTTCATCTCTCTTTTAGCCATGCTTCTTTTGCTTCATTTCATTTTACTACAATTTCTTTATTTAATCTCTTATACTCATCTTTATTTTCTTTATTTCTTCTTCTTGTATCCATTAGCTGCAAAATGTCATCTGTCATCCATTTTTTTCTTGAATTTGTCCTCACTGGTGGTATGAACTCTTTTGATGTTTGTTGCATTGATTCTTTCAGTATTTTCCACTATTCATCAATGCTTTGTATCTTCTCTAATGCATTGTACTGGTTCTGAATTGTGATTTTATATTTGTTTTGCAGCTTCTTGTCTGATTTTAGTAAATCTAAATTTAACTTGTTAACTGAGGCTCGTTTTGTTGTTTTTAATTTTACTCTAAGCTTTCCTACAACTGGTACATGATCACTATTGCAATCTGACCCTGGTCTAGTTTTCACACACACCAGACTGTTTCTAAATCTATTGCTTATCATTATATAATCAATTTGATTACGTGCGTTGTCCCCTGGGCTTTTCCATGTCCACAGATGTCTTGGATGTTGTTTAAACCAGGTGTTTCCTATCATCATGTTGTGTGCTCTTGTCCAGTCAATAAGTTTCTCACCTCTTTCATTCCTCTCGCCTAAGCCATAATGACCAACTACTTTCCTTTCCTACTTTTGCGTTAAAATCCCCTAGAACTATGGTGTTTTCATGTGGTTTGCATTTATGAAGTGCCTCATTTAACTCGTAAAATTTATCAATTGTTTCCTCTAGACTGTCTGCTGTTGGTGCATAAACTTGTATAAGATTTATGTCTATTGGCTTTCCATTCAATTTCACTAAAAGGACTCTGTCAGATATTGGGTAAAAGCCTTTCACTGTTCTTGCTCTTTCTGCATCCAAGATGATACCTACTCCTCTTTGGTGTTCAGTACCTCCAGAACAGATTATTTTATGTTTATCAGAATACATCTCCCCTAATCTGGTGTATCTCATTTCGCAAAGTCCCAATAATTGTAAACACATTCTTTTAATTTCTTGTATAATGTTTTTTAGTTTACCCTTCTGCATGAGTGTTCTCACATTCCAAGTACCTATCTTTAGAGTTTGTTTTATCTTTATTTTGCTTACAGTAGCTTGATGACAATCGGGTATCACCTGTAGCACATGATGTCCCTACCGAACGAGGGTTTTCCATTGGAATCCCCCTTAACGTTGTTGTCATTATTTCTATTGTTGTGGCGATTCATGATTGTACAAAGAAGTTACGACGGTGGTTTTCTGTTGCCTTCCGTCGGTTTGTTTATGGTTGGCTCAGCTAGTTTTTGACTAAAATGTCTCACCCACAAGGCAGTGGGGTTGTTTTGCTTCAGGGTACCCTCCCTTAGCCTTTTACTCTCCCAAGCTTACCTGCAAGGCAACAGGGCACTGTTTAATGTACTAGTTGTGTCTAAAAATGTTACTTTTACTTTCTACACTTAAAACATCATCTTCCCCAGCAATACATACAATTGCATTGCACCTTAGGGGGAACCAATTCACAGATCTCTGCATTGATAAAAAAGTTTAAAACAATGATACAGAGAAGGGAAAATAAGAAAACTTAAAAACATTATGCAAGCCAATTATAAAGTACAGATTGGTATTGATTATTTATCTGCACAGTTTAAACAAATTCAATTTGTTCTTAGAAAGGTGTTTATAATAACTTTTTAAAAATGTCCATTGTAGATACTCTTTGATGAGCCAATGTTGGAGTTTCCACCCTAGCAGCCGTCCATGTTTTTCTAGTCTGGTGGAGTACATAGAGAATTTCCAAGAAAAATGTAAGCAGATGACTTCTGCAGAAATTGCTCATTGGTCCCCCTCATTTAAAAATGGTGAGTTTGATTTTCTCATAGGTTCTTTTATTTGCTGTCTTAAATTAAATATACTGTTTGTGTTGTTTGTATATTTCTATTGTGTATTGTATAGGTTTCTTTCTTCTTTTGAAAAAAAGTCATAATTGGCCAAAATCAAATATTTGACCAAATCAAATGTTGGCACTGAAATGACAACAATGGAGGATGCAGAAAAGTGAGGAAGAAGCAACTTTAAAGGTGATGAAACCAAACCATCCCTTACATTATAAACTGCCTGAGATTGGGTGTATAGCTAAACAGTAAGAAACATGACTGAAGTTATCCTCTTCTGGGCAGGATACATAATAAGAGAATCATTTCAGGGGAAGAGGTGTGTTTACAACATGCTGAAAAAAATATCAAATAATCAACAACAGAAACGAACAATGGACAGCCTGAAGCAGGATCGAACCTGTACTCTTCAACACAGCGCCTTGCCACGAGGTTTGCCAAAGGAGGTAAAAAAGTAAAGTAAAGGTTCCCTCCACACCTTGCTAGACGTATGTGGAATATGGTTTTAGTGACAATAATTTTCCATGGCCACAACACATTTTTGAGTGATGTGGTTGGTATCATGCCAGGTTGCCCCAGAAAAATCTCTAGTAATCATTATTAGAATGGTTAGTTTGTTATTATATAATATCCACCAAATACTGTTTCGAATTATCAGTCATTTTACAAATAACTATGCCAATCACCTGATTACAAATGCTGTGCTACCCAACTTTACATATAAATGATGTTTCAGTTACCTTATTTGTAACAAATAAATCACCATCATTGTATCAAAATTATCTTTAAAATACTTATCATTTGTTTCACAAATGCTTTTTTTTTTTTTTTTTTTTTTGAGAAAATACAAAACATTAATGAAAAAGTGAATGAAGGTGAAGAGAAAGAATTTTTTTTTATTAAAATAGTTAAATTTCTCTTTAACCAACAACAAAACGTAAGATAGTACTAAATAGTAATATTTGCTTTCATGATAACAATTGGAGGTCATAATATAGATAATCTAAGATATGCTGATGAGATATTTTCAATCGCTCAGATTGAAAATGAGTTACAAGAAATGTTGGACATTATGGTGAAGGAAAGCAAAAATAAAGGACTCAGTCTTAATAGCAAAAAGACAGAAGTAATGGTAGCAACAAAGAAAAAGACATGACCACAATGCACAATAAAGACAAGTGGAACAATATTAGAACAGGTAATGAGTTTAAATATATGTGAACAATGTTAACCTTAGATGGTAGATGTACAATAGAGAAGAGATGCAGAACGATTCAGGCAAAAGCAGATTTCCAAAAAATGGGGAAGTTACTGTGCAATCCATTTGTGATAATAGAAACAAGAAAAAGAGTTCTTAAATGTTATGCAGAGCCAGCAGACAAGAAAATCACTGGAGGCTGTAGAAATGTGATTTTACAGAAGAATGTTGAGAATTCCATGGACAGCTAAGAAGAGTAATAAAAATGTTCTGAAAGAGGACAAAGCAAGTAGCGAGCTAATTTCCAAAATTTGGAAGAAACAATCATCATATTTTTTTGGCAATGCAATGAGAAGGGAACAACTGGAATATATAGTGACAACTGGGAAAATAGAGGGATGAAAAAATAAAGGGAAGCAAAGAGAAAAGAAATCAGACAGCTTAAGAGAATGGCTTGGTAGAAGGTCAAAAACAGAAATGATAAATATCTGTAGAGATCAAAAGTTGTGAAGAGACATGATCACCTATGCCAGCAGGCTTGGCACTTGATGATGATGATAATGTTACAAGCAGAGTCATCATCATCATCATCAAATACCGTACAAGCAGAGTATTTTTTCCAAATTGAATTAAAATGAATTTTTGTATAACTGTTCATTTAATGAGGCTATATTTTCTCAACAAATAACAAACATTGTCATAATACATTGCATCTTAGCAATCACAAACCATAAAATAGACCACTATGCATGAAGATACATTAATTAGTAATAATATTAGCAGCATCAAGTTCATTTTCTATTTTGCTAAGTTGAAACGTGCTTTATCTGCTTGAAAGTAACCCTTGAATTAAACAAATGAATGCAGCATGCAGATTGTAACTCTTACTGTGAAATAAAATCATTTTGAATAAATTGATCTTAGCGTGGTGTAGTCATTAAAAGATAATATTGTTTGAACTAACAAATTGTATAATGGTGATACTAACATGCATTCACTGATGGAGCAGCTAACAAAGATGTCTTGGAGTCATTAAGTGAAGAGGAAGAAGAAGAGCCTGAAGAGACAGCTGTAACTAGGGGCCTGTTTCCCCCAAACAGCCGAAATATTACAGGTAGACCCAAAAGCTTAACATGTGTGAACACAGCAGCGGTTGTGACTGCAGGTCTTACAGCAACATAATGTAATATAAACAAGGTTTAATGATACATTTTAAAGTTAATCTTATCTTTTGCTTTTATTTCTTCAAGCTGATAATGATATAAATGTACATTAGCTGGTCTGTTCAAGTAAAAAAGATCTTAATTCTTGTCATATCTAATGTGAGTAAGACAGTACCTAGACCTAACAAACTACTTTGCTTATGCCATTTGCAACTTTTTGTAACAATTGTTACTTTATTCAGTACTTTAAATTTCTCAAGTAGCAACTTGTAAATCGACTTATTCTGTTATTTTAAAATTAATGTGGTAAATAGTTTATGTGTGTAAATATTCAAATATTTATTATTTTTATAAGATGTCTAATAAGATGAAGCAAGTGAAATCTTCAGACATCTTGATTGTAATGGGTGACATGAACGCTAAAGTAGGAAAAGGTAGATATAAGACAATTATAGGAAATCATGGTTTAGGAAAAAGAAATGACAGAGGAGAAAGATTAATACAATTCTGTGAAGAAAACAGGCTGATAATATGTAACACCTACTTTGAGCAAGAGAAAAGGAAACTATACACATGGAAAAGCCCTGGAGATAGGAAGAGGAATCAAATAGATTACATAATGATAAAAGAAAGGTTCCGTAACAGCGTAAAGAAAGTCAAAACCTACCCAGGAGCAGATATTAATTCAGATCACAATCCTGTAATGATTAAAATGAAAATCAAACTAAAGAGAAACAAGCAAAAATCTGATTCATCAACAAACCCACTCGACATAACAGCTTTAAATCAAAAAGATATTAAAGATACCTATACAATACAAGTAAAGAACACATACCAGAAGCTGCTAGAGGAAGGAATTGAACAATACAGAAGAGAAAATCCTGATGAAAAAGTAACAACCAAATGGCAATGCATAAAGAAAAGCATACAAAAAGCCTGCGACACCTTACCCAAAAGAGAAAAGAACAAAAAACAAAAATGGATAACTAACACCATCTTAGAAAAAATGGAAGAAAGGAGACAAGCAAAGAACACTGCCCAATACAATAAAATAGATAATGAGATACGCAAAATGTGCAAAAAGGCAAAAGAAGACTGGCTCAGCCAAAAATGTAGAGAAATAGAAACTATGGAAAGCAAACAAGACCTAAGAGGAATGCACACAGAAATAAAGAGAATGACTAATAAAAATAAAAAAGCCACAGAAGGTGGATGCATTGCAGACAAAAAAGGAAAAATGCTAACAGACAATAAGGATATCATAGATAGATGGCAGGAATATTTAACAGAACTATTTCATGATCAAAGGGACAAGAAACCAGTTATAAAATGTACATCAGGCTATAAAATCTTAAAATCTGAGGTGGAAAAAGCTATAAAAACAATGAAAAGGGGAAAAGCAGCAGGACCTGAAAGCATACAGATAGAGATGATACAGGCACTTGAAGATTTTGGCATTGAAGTGATTACAGACATATGCAACGACATATACCACACAGGATACATACCAAATGAACTAAAAACATCAACTTTCATTGCATTGCCTAAAAAGAATGGTGCAGTTGAATGCAGTGACTTTAGAACAATAAGCCTAATGAGCCATGTTACAAAAATCTTGCTAAAAGTTATACAAGGAAGGATTCAGAATAAAATCAATACTGAATTAGATGAGCAGCAATTTGGATTTAGGAAAAATAGCGGGACAAAAGAAGCCATATTCTGCATGAGAACATTAATCGAAAAATACACAGAAGTAAACAAACCAATATATGCCTGCTTCATAGACTACACCAAAGCTTTTGATAGAGTACACCACAAACAACTTATAGAATGCCTAAAAGAGATACATCTAGATGACATGGATATACGACTAATATGCAATCTATACTGGGAGCAAACAGCAATAATAAAATATAACAAAGAGTTCTCTACACCCATTGATATAAAAAGAGGAGTAAGACAAGGATGCATCCTATCACCAAGCTTGTTCAATCTATACACTGAGCAAATCTTTAAAAACATCATAGAGATGCCAGGCCTACAAATTAATGGAAAGATAATCAATAACCTAAGATATGCTGACGATACTGTACTACTAGCAGAAAATCCTAAAGACCTACAACAATTACTTAATGAAATAAACACGACAAGCAAAAAATATGGACTAGATATGAATATCAAAAAGACTAAAACTATGATCATAAACAAAGAAAATACTCAAAACCCACAAGTGGATATCAAAATTGAAGGAATAGACCTTGAGACAGTTCAGAACTATAACTACCTTGGACATACTATAACCAGTGATGGAAAATGTACAACTGAAATAAACAAAAGAATAGGAATGGCAAAAAGTAATTTTAATGTCATGAAGGACATACTAACATCAAAACAAATAACACCAGAGCTAAAACTAAGAATAGCAAAATGTTACATCTTCTCAATATTCCTATATGGTGCTGAAACATGGACATTAGACAAGAAAACAGAACAGAGAATTGAAGCCTTTGAAATGTGGATATATAGAAGAATAGGTAGAATTGGATGGAAGGAAAAGAAAACAAATGACAAAGTCTTAAAACAACTAAAAATGAAAAGAGAACTTCTGAACACAATTAGAACAAGACAAATGCGATTCTTAGGCCATGTTAAAAGACACAACAGCCTACTGAAAGTGATCCTGGAGGGAAAATACAAGGTAAAAGAGGCAGAGGCAGACCAAGATTAACATGGACGAGTAACATCAAAAGATGGACAAATCAACCGATGACAACCTGCACCATCAAAGCAAGAGATAGAGCAAAATGGCGCTCCATGGTAGCCAACCTTCGTTGCGGAGACGGCACTCAATGATGATGATAAGATGTCACTTGCAATACTTGAGTATCAAATATCTAGACTAGTCAATCTTCTTTAAATGAAATTAACTCTGCAGTTATAACCAGACTCTGAAAGTATTTTATGAATCAGATATGGGAAATACCTCTCCATTTTGACCATTTGTTTTTTTTTTTTACTTTATTTTGTTTTGTATGTTACATGGAGTCTAGTAGGAGCAATGTTTTGTGCCATTATAATGTTGCTGTTTGCATGTTTTGGTGCACAGTGTACTTCTGATTATTATAACAAATATTTTCACTTTCTTAGTAATGTAATCATTTCTTCTAAATTTTATTGACTTCAAAAAGGCTTTCAACAATAAACACAGACTCACTGTGGAACATACTGAAACAATATGGAATACCACACAAAAACCAATAACATCATCAAAGATCTGTATGAAGGCTTCACTTGTGCAGTTCATACAGAGGCAGGGCTGAGTGAATAGTTTCAACTGAAATTTGAGTGAAACAAGGTGTGTTTTGTTTCCCTTGTTTTTTTATAATTGGCAGCCGCGATAGCTCAGTGGTTAGTGAACTAGACTAGAAAGGACAAGAGATAGGGTTCAATCCCAACCGATGGCTTCCGGCTCACCCAGCCTTTTATGGGTACCGGATTTTTTTCTGGGAAAGTAAAGCAGCACGGGCGTAATATTGACCACATTACCCCAAAAATCATGTGCCGAAGATCTGTAAACTTTATGGTCACTAACACCATATTCCCTATACGCCACTTGGCGTGACGGGGGTACTTTACTTTTTTATTTTTTATTTGTAATTTCCATCGACTTCATAATGCAGAAGTGCTGGATGGGTAACAAAGGCCCTTGAATGAATACTTAGGTCTCAATTGGAGGACCTTGATTTACAGATGACATGGTTCTTTTCAAAATCTGAATGCAAGAACATGATGCAAGAAAAAAACAAAAACTCAGTCAACGAGGGCTAGTAAAATAGAACTAGAGATCACACATGAAAAGATTAAAGTAATGGAAAATAAATAAAAAATATACCTAGAAAGAAAAACAGTGGAAGAAGTAGTTCACTTTGTAGGCCCCATATCTTTGAGGTTGTATAGCTCAAGAAGGAAACACAAAGAAATAAATTAGAATCAGAATAGCAAAATCAGCAATGACTTTCAGAAACCTTGATAAAATATGGAAATCAAAATTACTAAGAAACTTTTTCTTCTTCAGCGATCAGCTATTGCTATGCATTTAGACATTTAGACCAGCTTGGGTCACGAACAAGACAGTGCTTTTGAGGTCATCACTGGGTCTCCTTTGCTTGTCATGTAAGATTGTTTCTGTGGGCTATATTTGTGTTCTTGGGATGCTTAGAGTGCTGCAGTCCTGTAGTATGTGCTCTGGAGTTTGTTTGGCTGCTCTGCAGTCACGTGTTGCAACGTCACTGAGTCCTATCTTGTGTAGATATGTTCTGAGGCCACAATGACATGTCCTGAGTGTGAATATCTTAGTCTGCTCATATCTGCTAAGTTTGTTTAGGCTGTCATGTTCTGGCTCATATTTTCCATGCAACTCCCTCCATTCTGTTTTCCTAACTTGCTTCAGAATTGTTTTTATTTCTTTGAGGCTCTAGAGTTGGTTATACTGCTGAAGGCTTCCATCTGCTTTTGCGAGTTCATATGCTTTCTCATTTCCAAGGATGCCATAATGTGCTGGTATCCACTGCAGGACTAGTTATGTCTTTCCTGAAAGTGAACATATGTTGTTCTTTATTTTTCATTGAGTTTATCCTGTTTTGGGCTTGACATTCCTTGTTTGACTGACAATTTGTGGATTTGGGACCTCTTGTGTGTTGAGAGTTTGTATGGCTGTGTAGAGTGCCATTGCTTCTGCTCTAAAATTTGTGCACCTTTCTCCGGCTGGAAGAGAGTATGCTTCTGTCTTTCGATTTGGGTAGGTTACATAGATACTAAGAAACAAAAATAAAGCTTAAGATATTCAAATCAAATATATTATCTACCCTTACTTATGCATGCAAGAGCTTCCTTGACACGGTTGAGAGGCTAACCTGGAAAAGAAGAAGAGTAATTTTATCCTGTGGTTTTTTAAATTGTGGTATTTTTTTATTATTACATTTTCTATATATTCATTTCTTTAATTTTTGCTTCTTCTTTGTTGTGCTAATTAATATGGCTTTTTGTGATTGTTTCTGTTGGTATCTTAATTTTACATAGTTGTTTTTGTTTAGTTTTTTTTTTGTGTGTTTGGTTTACATTTTTTGTTGACATCAGGTGATGTCTTTGCTGGTATAAATTTGTATTTAAATTGTAGTTTGCTTGTTTGCTTTGACTTTTATTTATGACCAAAACTGTATTATTTAGTGTTATACTAACTAGCATCATTGACAAGACCTTCGCCAGAGTCATCTAAGGAAGGCTACAAAAATTGCAGAACATGTATATCTTGAATCGCAATGTGGGTTTAGATCCAGAAGATCAACTGCAGACATGATTTTCTCTTTGCGTCTGCTTCAAGAAAAATCTATCTATCTATTGACCTTTCGGCCCATAGGACATAGACCCAAATACTCTTTCTCTTTTCTAAATTTTTATTCTAGCAGTTTTCAATCCTTGTAAAGATCTTTTATCAAATTTTGATATTTGTCTCTGTTATGTGCAAGCAACTCTATCTCAATGAGGGAGCCGATTCCTGCTGCTCTTGCCTCTCTGATCAATGTAAGAATAATCTAAAGAGCAGAAAAAGCATCCCTTTTTTGACCTTACAAAGGCCTTTGACCTTGTCAGCAAGGACAGTCTTTTCAAAATACTTTCTAAAACAGGCTGCTCACATACTCTCCTGACATTAGTCAAATCATTTCATGAGGATATGAAGGACACCATTAAATACAATGGCTGAACATCACAACACTTCAACATACACAGCGGTGTCAAACAGGGATGCATTCTTGTTCCGACTCTATTTGGAATCTTCTTCGCTGTTCTATTAAAACATGCATTCGCAAATGCAAACAAAGAGTCTGCAAAAGTGCAAAATGGATAACGGTAAAGTACAAGACTTCAATCAGTGTCTTAGCTTACAAGTTTTCACCCATATGTGCTCAGCTGCCTATCCAAAAGTGTTTAGAGACTTCTGGATAGTGTCGCTTCAAGCATTGAAACTCATTTTGCAAGGTGGCATTGCTCACCTTCCCAGAGTACTGCCCCGGTACCCGTTTGGAAAAAAATTGATGTTTCATATCATATACAACATTGTAATGTTGTAGGGGAGTAAAATATTGAACATTACTGGACAGGCCACAGCATTTGAAGGTGATGGAACCAGTGCTCTTCCTCATAGATAATACCTCCTCTATCTCAGTGAGTCATGTACCTAATCTTTCTTCTGCTGGGTTAATAGAAAAGCACCAAAATTTGATTAAACCTATGTTCATCATGTCAACATGCTACTGACCTTGTACATATGTAATATGTAGTATCTCTGTAATATGTAATTTTTTAATTTGTGTCCTACCGTCATAGTTTTGATCAAAACATAACCTTTTTTGTTAATGTTGTACTTGTTGCTATGGCTTTTACTATTGTTGGACCTTGATATCACTGCATTGTTTCTCACTGTTTCATATTAAATTGCTGTTACTTCTATTATATTTTCTATATTGTAATGTGCATACCTGGCATGCACACAAATGTGACTATATCAATAATTGAGTTAACAGTGTACGTGAATGAATGCTTCAGTATTGAGTCATGAAATCTCATTTTGTCTTTGGTAAAATATATTATTCAACAAATGGGAATTTTATATATAAATAAAAGGTTGGTTTAAAAAAAAGTAGTTTAAAAGAGGCTTTTAATATATATATATATATATATATATATATATATATATATATATATATATATAATATTTAAAGCCTCTTTTAAACTACTTTTTTTTTTAAATCAATTTATTTACAGCAGAGAAAATGTTTGGTGCAAATTATTTATTTTCTAAATTAAAGCTTCCAAGCCTTTTTACGCATCACTTCACAGATTTCCAAAAATTGTTCTTCATGTATTGACAAAATATTTGCAGTCCATACGCATATTATTATTCCATTGGATATATAGTAATTGTAAATAAAAAGACTAATAATGGGATTAAAATATAAATAAATAATATGATGGGGATAAAGTATATACAAAATTTGCTATAAAAAATCCAAAGTTACAATGAATGCAAATGTATTACAAATTATATAACATAATGCTGGAGCAAAGCTTTTTTATAGGTCAAATAGTGAAGATAACACTCTGGTTATAACATTCAATTAATTTTATAATCTTTGATGCATATTTTTTCCATACATTGTTAAAGCCATTATTCAGTTTCAATTTCATGTATCTGTAAACAGCTTGAAAGCCAGTGCTCTGCCAGGATATTATTAGTTGTAATGTTAGATATGATTAAAATGTGGTTGTAGTAATGTCTTGAAATTGAATTTTATAATCAAAAATGAGATTTTTTTTAAAAACCACTATAAATTGTAATTAATAATATTTCACAATCTTAACATATTATTAATGACTAGACTGTGTAATAGAATGTGTTGTTTTAATATTGTGTGTATTGTATGGCATTTGGCATCTTGACAGACAGTTGGTAGCATACAATTATTATAAGTCAGTTAGTTTGGTAAAATATTAGTGTCCTATGCTGTTTTTGCTGAACAGTTTCTCTTGTGGCTGAATCTGTCAATATTGGATAGACAGATTCAATCACAGTATTGATATGTAGCAAATTATGGAAACAATGCTCCTCCTCAAGGATTTGATCATTTTTAAAAAAAACTCACTTTTGTATTTTTGTCATGCCATAAAACAAATAAAGTTCTATTTGGAAATGTCAAAGAAACAGCTTTAGTTATGAGGACTCAGGAAATATATAACAATTTGGCAGAGAATAACAATGAAATATAACATATAAACATTTTAAAAATAAATCCTAATTTTTTTACAAATATTTATTTTTCAGGGGGCGGATCAGTCAAACTAACACAGTCAGGGAAACAAAGAAGGCTTAATGACCTATTAGGATCTCTTGAGGCTCCGGAAACGGTATGCCTCATTTATTTCTATGTCAGCACCTGGTATTTAGTTGCTTATGAAGAAATTAATTTTCTTTTTATTTGTCATCATCATCATCATCTGATCAGTCATCTCAAAGATTATCCCTGAAGCAATCTAATTATATTTGTCCACTGTCTTTAGAGTGCTGGGACATTTCATGGACAATTTCCTAAACAGTGTTGTGGATGTGTCTCCTTATCTTCCACATGGTGGAGTAATAAACTGCTGCATTCATTTTAGGCTGCCAGGGAAAATGATTGATCTTCTCTGCCTGATTCCAAAGTTTCTCATTTCATTGTCCCTAGAACTTAGTCCCTAGAACTGTACTGTTCATGAAATTGCTCTTGTCCCTGCCAACACTGTAGTCTCTTAAAAATAACAATGTAAGGAAGAAATAATTACTTTAACTATTGGCCCATAAAGATATTTATACATTTTTTCAATGGACAGTGCAGTCCCTTGCTGGTCAAGTGAATATGAGCTGAAAAATAAATGGCAAATGTGATGTAGCCAGCTAGTTATGTGATCATCTTGATCATATGGGCCAGAGTCATTGTTGCTTTCATGCAACAGAAAATCATCTTTATCCTATTCCTTTAAAATCATGTGGAGCCATGGTAGTTCATTCGCTAGTGAACTGGACTACAAAAGAGTAGAGGTCAGGTTTGATCCTTCCAGGTTAACCCAGCCTTAAATGGGTACTGGTTTTTTTTGGGGGGAAAGTAAAGCAACACAGGCATAATACTGACAATATTACCCCAAAAGTCATGTGTCGAAGGTCTCTAAAAATTATGGTCACTAACACCATATTCCCTATACGCCACTTGGCATGATTGGGCTCTTTACATTTTTTTTTCTTTTTAAAATGATATCAAGAGGTCTTTAATGATTTTACCTCTCTTTCTTGTGTCAGTTAATCCTAAGATTTTTATATTCCTTTTCTTCATAAATTCAACTATTTCTGTACTATTATCCCCTAATCCGCAGATGTTCCAAGTGCCTATTAAACCCATTTGAAATAGCACAAGAACGCTTGAATTTCTTTTTCTACGGGCATTGAAATTCACTTATAACAGGACAACTACTAGAAAATATAATAGCACTATATAAAAACAGTCAAAATGCTGTCAGAACATCGGAAGGTCTGTCAGAATGGTTTCAGGTTACAACAGGAGTAAGACAAGGATGTGTCCTCTCACCACTCCTCTTCATCATATATATGGACAAAATAAATCAGGAAACAACAAACAACAAGGACAAATCAAATAATAACATAAAGGTAGAAAACTCCAACATCAATGAGCTACTCTTCGCAGATGACCTATGCCTAATATATGAGGATGAAAACCTGCTACAACAGCATTTAACATCTCTAGATAAAAGCTGCACAAACTACAGTATGAAAATTAACAAAGCAAAAACAAAGGCTATAAGAATAAGCAAAACCCTGCCAAGAATGTATAGAACAACAACAACTTAAATGGTTTGGCCACCTGGTCAGAATGAATCCTCACCAATCACCATCAAGGGCGTTCTTCTCGAGAATGCATGGAAAAAGACCAAGAGGAAGACCCAGAAGAAGATGGATAGATGCAGTGACAGAGACATGTAACAACAAAGGAAAATCAATAATTCAGACAATTCGAGCAGCACAAGAACGACAAATGATATAAACCACGACACCTTTTAGGTATCAGTGACAGAGACATGTAACAACAAAGGAAAATCAATAATTCAGACAATTCGAGCAGCACAAGAACGACAAATGATATAAACCACGACACCTTTTAGGTATCAGTGACAGAGACATGTAACAACAAAGGAAAATCAATAATTCAGACAATTCGAGCAGCACAAGAACGACAAATGATATAAACCACGACACCTTTTAGGTATCAGTGACAGAGACATGTAACAACAAAGGAAAATCAATAATTCAGACAATTCGAGCAGCACAAGAACGACAAATGATATAAACCACGACACCTTTTAGGTATCAGTGACAGAGACATGTAACAACAAAGGAAAATCAATAATTCAGACAATTCGAGCAGCACAAGAACGACAAATGATATAAACCACGACACCTTTTAGGTATCAGTGACAGAGACATGTAACAACAAAGGAAAATCAATAATTCAGACAATTCGAGCAGCACAAGAACGACAAATGATATAAACCACGACACCTTTTAGGTATCAGTGACAGAGACATGTAACAACAAAGGAAAATCAATAATTCAGACAATTCGAGCAGCACAAGAACGACAAATGATATAAACCACAACACCTTTTAGGTATCAGTGACAGAGACATGTAACAACAAAGGAAAATCAATAATTCAGACAATTCGAGCAGCACAAGAACGACAAATGATATAAACCACGACACCTTTTAGGTATCAGTGACAGAGACATGTAACAACAAAGGAAAATCAATAATTCAGACAATTCGAGCAGCACAAGAACGACAAATGATATAAACCACGACACCTTTTAGGTATCAGTGACAGAGACATGTAACAACAAAGGAAAATCAATAATTCAGACAATTCGAGCAGCACAAGAACGACAAATGATATAAACCACAACACCTTTTAGGTATCAGTGACAGAGACATGTAACAACAAAGGAAAATCAATAATTCAGACAATTCGAGCAGCACAAGAACGACAAATGATATAAACCACGACACCTTTTAGGTATCAGTGACAGAGACATGTAACAACAAAGGAAAATCAATAATTCAGACAATTCGAGCAGCACAAGAATGACAAATGATATAAACCACGACACCTTTTAGGTATCAGTGACAGAGACATGTAACAACAAAGGAAAATCAATAATTCAGACAATTCGAGCAGCACAAGAACGACAAATGATATAACCACGACACCTTTTAGGTATCAGTGACAGAGACATGTAACAACAAAGGAAATCAATAATTCAGACAATTCGAGCAGCACAAGAACGACAAATGATATAAACCACGACACCTTTTAGGTATCAGTGACAGAGAAAAGAGGAAGAAGATCAAGGGGTCGTTTACAGCAAGCTGTATTGTCTGAACTTTTTAGCCTAACACTTCTATCTTCAGCGTGGCATTTTTTTGGGCTAGGCTACTTTCCCTCATGACTTTTACTGCTTATTCTAATGCAAGTGGTCAGCTATGAGTTACTGACCACTTTCAGCCCAAGTGCTATCTGGCATCTTGACCCTGACCCCAAGTTTAATTCTCAAATGTAAATTGTCTTTTTTTTTTTTTGGTGGTGGTTGGTTGGGGGGTTTTGGGGGGGGGGGGCAGGACACTCTCTAAAGTTCACCAACACCAAACCTCTGAAAATGGGTACCAGAGTTTTTCTCTGAGGAAGGTACAGTTGTTTGATGCAATGCTGATCAAATCACACATAAGGATGCTAATGGTTGAGAAAATTAAATATAGACACTGACACTGTGGCCTTCCCCCACAAACAGCCATAAACTGTGTTGGAAGTCTTGTTCCTTATCTCCACTTGTTTTAATATACATTTGTCACTTCAAGTTTATACATGCCATAATTTGAGAAAATGAAATGATTTGTGTTATTGACATCTTTCTCAATATTTTAGCTTGTGGTTGATCTTACCAAGGCTGGAAGAAAGCGAACTCATTCACTCAAAGAGTCTAAACATCCACTACGCAACAGTTCATCTGATGTCATTGCTAACCACTTCCCAGCAGCTGGTGAATATGACCGCAATGGATACTTAGAGCCAAGAGGAACTAAAGGAGGAGGCAGATACTTGGAGCTGATGAACTATGCTCCAGAGTTACTTCACCTTCATGACCCTTATGGAAAACCTCTTTTCTCTGGAAATGGTTCAGCATTTTTACCTGTTCATGTTACTCACAAGGGATATCATCCATCAAATGCCTCTTACACACTTATTTCCTCTGAAGATGATACAGAAGATGCTCTCTGCCATAAGAGTTCTAGCACATTAGTGATAGTGATGTCCATGGAGTAGATGATCCCAGAGTTTGCACTGAGTCACCTGTTGACCATTTGCATGGTGTTGTCTCTAAAGAAGAATTGTCAGTAAACTCTTGGGCCAAGAATGATCTTCAGCATCATTCACCAAGAACATTAGAAAAATACTATGAGACTACCATCATAACCCAATGCTATCTTCATCTGTGAAGGAAATGGTAAGGCTACCACCACAGAGGAAGTACTCAGACCAAGATCTATATTTCAGCACTGCCCCATATAGGCAGCATCGACCTTCCTCCTCTACATCATCTCAAGAGCACACTTCTGTAGAGTACAATAATAATCGCAGCAGTACAAGCAATGGTAACTTCAATGATAACCAGATAGATGCATGTGATAGCAGTAGAAACAGACATGACTCCAGTGGTAATTTTCACCTGTGTACCAAACCAGGATTGGGACATCACCTAAGTATTAACTTGCCAGTTTCAGGAGAAGATGATAGTTCTAAAGCATCCTCAACTCGAGGGACATGGACCAGTAACTTAGATAATGTGTTTATTGACAGTGGCATGACTCCTGAATGTCCCATTCAGCTTGGAGGTGATACTGTCAACTATCAAGGTCATGGCTATCATGGCCAAAAATCACGGGTCAGGTCTACCCAGAATCTAGTACTGCTGTGGTAGGGTATGAGACCAACCAAGTCAGTTTAGTGTAATTCTACTATTAAATAAAATACCTCTAACTGGTCAAACAGTTCAAAGGTAAAACACAATCTTTGAGCCTGCCATCTGTTTAAAGAAGAAAATTAAGTTCTGACAATAAGCTTGCAGATGTAAATGGAGCCTTCTGAATGTAGAAAAGGCAGTGTCATCACCATGACAAAGAAATGTTAGCTTCTTAAGCTTAATTTTGACTGATTGATTTATTATAATTTATCTATCTATCTATTGACCTTTCGAGCCGTAACCGGCCCATAGGGCGTAGACCAAGATACACCTTCTCCTATATGAATTTTTGTTCTAGCAGTTTTCTTTTAAAGATATTTTATCAAATCTCGCCATCTGTCTCTGTTCTGTGCAAGCAGTTCTATCTCATTGAGGGAGCCGATTCCTGCTGCTCTTGCCTCTCTCATCAATGTTCTTCTCAGTGTCTCCCTGGGTCTTCCTCTTTTTCTTTTACCTGTTGTTTCCCATATGAGGGCTTGCTTTGCTATTCGATTATTATCTCTTCTCATCACATGTCCAACGTATGACCATCGTCTTTCTTTATTACTGAAGATATTAGTGGTTGATTGGCGATTTCTCTAATTTCCTCGTTTGTTTTGAATTCGTTCCATTCTATACCAAGTATTTTCCTTAGACATTTATTTTCGAATGCGTTCAACTTTGTTTCTATATCTCTTGTTGTTTTCCAGCTTTCACACGCATATGTAAGGGTTGATAGTACATTTGATTTGAATAGCCTAAGTTTTGTGTTTGTGCTAATGAGTTTTGATTTCCACAACTTTTCAAGGCTGTAATTTATCTACTAAGCTTTTAAAATAACTTATATTTATTTGTATCAATTATTATTATTTTTTTGGTGAGTGCCTTCACAGTTCACAGAATAGTGTGGTGTGAAGGATGTTCTGTGCTGTTCTTGTTTAAATTTAGTTTTTTTTCTGTTATATTCAGCACTAATTATCTAACATTTTACATAATTGCTGATTACACTAATGTAGAAGCTGAAGCAGTTTTCTATCATAATAAATTATTGTACGGTCACTAAAATCCAAGTTCTCCTTGATAGATTGTACTCAATCCCTTAACATTTGTTGCTGTTTGCAATATTGTCAACTTCAGATGTTCAGAATATTCTGAAAGAAACCCCATTTTTGCATAATTAATCCAATATTTCTTTCATGTTACAAACTTTGCATATTTTTAATGTTACTTAATCTAATGCTCAGAAGCTGTATTCATCATGTCTGATTTAATATACCAATTCCTGTTGTATAGTTTTCCACTCTGTTGTAATTATTTATATTGTTGTATAACAATAAGAGTATTGTGAAGTCTGCTTCTGCCCACTATAACATTGTTATAGACATCCTTTATAATTACAAAATAAAAAAATAAGGATAAGTTTGAAATCAAATTAACTGTGTGTGATAAACAGAGCAACCTACTTATATAATTTGTATTTAATATAACAATCATTAGTCTCTTTAAAAAATGGCATATTATTTGATAAAATTGTAGATAAACACTGACCACTAAAGCTGAAAGGTACATTCATTAAGTTTTCAAAGTATACATAAACCAGAGTTAATGCATTTACTATGTAAGATATTGTTCATTTTCTTTGGTGTTCTTAATTTAATGTAAGGTTCAGCAGGGTCAGTTTAAAGTTGGTTTGCATTGTTTGCTATTTTAAAGTCTCACAGAATTTTAGCAAAATATTTGTTCTTAGCTCTCCAAACTATCAAAGACAAATTTGTTTTGAAACCAGTGTTTTTCCTTCCCCTACTTACACAATTAATTTTCACATATTTTCCTATCAATAGATTCTTAGTAAATTATAAGTTTTGTGTTTTAACAAGAAATATCGATATGTATAATAGTCCTGTTTTTTCAATTGCTCACTCAGTGTAAAAATGTAATAATGAACAGTAGATTAAATAGACTGGTAATGGTTTACTTATTCTGTCTTCATTAGTAGTATGTGATGTAACTATCAGCTGTCATATATTTCATGTAGATATTCCAGAAAATATATTCATCTCATCACCAGCAGTAGGCCTATGTTGTATATTTTTATTAAATTCTTCTAGACAGTATACAAGTAGGATTGTCTATCATCCAACATACAAAAAATGATAGACTGTGGCAAACTATCAATTTGAGAGTAAAAGATACAAAATATATATACGTTTATATAAATCAGTTTTACTATTTTCAAAATCAACATATCTGGCAGAAAGACTGAAACATTTGTAAAAGAAATAAAATTGATTTTATGATCACTGTTGTTCAATTTGAAGTTTTAAATATAAATAAATTTGTTTCTCTCTTGTGAAGAATATTATGAAATCAGTTTGTAAATGTTAAAGTTTGAAGAAGTGATGATCGAAGACTGTGTGATCATGATTTACACATTAACATTTTATATTTAAAAAGGGAAACATTTCCACGCTTGTAAAATGTAGCAAAAAAATGTCATAACTGCCTAGTCACTACAATTACTTGCAAACAATCAGTCACCAAGTCACATGTGTAAAAATTAGTCTTCACTGCATGTATATATTTATGCTCAAATTGTTCATTGCTGTGTTTTTCAATTTTTTACTAGAAATTATTATTTAATTTATTATATCTAATAACATTAAAAACATTAACAATTTAAGGTGTTAAAAAGAAAAAGTGTAGCGGTTTAAAATATTGTATAATCCCTCATAAAATATGAAATATTAATTTAAATAAGGAAATTATAATGATAGCAGATGTTATATAAAATAATGAAAATACATAACAATGCAGAAATAAGTTTCACATGAAGTTTCACATCAAACAGAAACATAAATGATGTTTGAAAATCTATTTTTTGCCAAATTATTTTATTCAACCTTGCCTGAGGTAATTCTCAGAATATTTCAGCTAGAGCTGCAACTGTACACAGAGTCAGCCCTATGGTTGCTGGCAGTCTGGGCAAACTGAACTTCAGCGCCCTTTTTAAGTTTAATTATAACATTTTCACAAGGAAGAAACTTGATGGCACCTTTAAGCACATAGTGTGCTCCAGGCAACTGCCCATGTTGCCGATAGCTTGAGCCTGCACTGATTGTACACAGTGATAACAGACTTCTGCTAAAGCTAGAGAGGTCATGTACTCAGAAGATTTCCAGAAACAAACTCAAGAATTTTCATGCAGTTGACTTGAAAGGAAAGCAAAAGATAGACAGAGTAGGTCCACCTGGCAAAGAAAAGGGGAAAAATAAATAAATTATGTAGACCAAACATAGACTACTATGCAAGTTAGCCAACCCATTAGAGAGAGAGAAGATTAACAAACATCTATTTGCAGATGATCAGGTACTAATTCAAGGAATAATAAAAGACCTACAAGAATACTTAAATAGACTTAACAGCACAGGCACACAAGCAAGATGAAAATCAACACCATAAGACCAAAGCCATGAACATTTAAAAACAAAAACAGAAAATCAATATAACAATAGATTTCAGACAATTAAAACAAGTGAAGGAATTACATATACGATGTCTAACGACAAACAACAATTCACAGGAGCCAGAAATGGATTTAAGGTACAGCAAAACTTGTCAAAATGCTGAAGAAATGCTGCACTGGTAATAAAGGCATCGAATGGATACAAGGAGACCATTTGGAGGACCTCGACTTTGCTGATGACATAGTTCTCATCAGCAGTCAGATAAAAACGATGCAGGAAAACACAAATGAACTATCATCAATAGCCAGCAAAATTGGGCTTGAGGTCAATCATGAAAAGACTAAAGTCATGAAAAGTTTAATTCCAACATGTGACAAAATATACATGGAAAACAAACCAGTAGAAGAGATCGATCACTTTATCTATCTTGGAAGTCACATTGATCGAGAAGGGGATACGAGCAAAGAAATTAGAATCAGACTGGCTAAAGCAGCAATGTCTTTCAGAAGCCTTGAAAAGTTGTGGAAATCAAAACTCATTAGCACAAACACAAACTTAGGCTATTCAAATCAAATGTACTATCAACCCTTACGTATGCGTGTGAAAGCTGGAAAACAACAAGAGATATAGAAACAAAGTTGAACGCATTCGAAAATAAATGTCTAAGGAAAATACTTGGTATAGAATGGAACGAATTCAAAACAAACGAGGAAATTAGAGAAATCGCCAATCAACCACTAATATCTTCAGTAATAAAGAAAAGACGATGGTCATACGTTGGACATGTGATGAGAAGAGATAATAATCGAATAGCAAAGCAAGCCCTCATATGGGAAACAACAGGTAAAAGAAAAAGAGGAAGACCCAGGGAGACACTGAGAAGAACATTGATGAGAGAGGCAAGAGCAGCAGGAGTCGGCTCCCTCAATGAGATAGAACTGCTTGCACAGAACAGAGACAGATGGCGAGATTTGATAAAATATCTTTAAAAGAAAACTGCTAGAACAAAAATTCATATAGGAGAAGGTGTATCTTGGTCTACGCCCTATGGGCCGGTTACGGCTCGAAAGGTCAATAGATAGATAGATAGAAAACTTGTCAAGTCATTGGATAAATGTCACCACTGCTGTCTAACAAGGAAATAGCACTAGAGGTTAAACAGACACTTTACAGCACAATCTTCATTCCAACGTTATGCTGCCAATGCCAGACCTGGATTCTATACTCAAGAACACAAAGAAAAATAACCACTATAGAAATAAACTATGTTAGACACATGACAAAAACAGCCTGAAAGATAAGATCGAAATGAAGAACTGAGAAAAAAGCTAGGAATAATTCCCACCATAAAGTATGTAAAGAAACAACAGATACAATGGTGTGGCTACTTTATAAGACAGAAGGATCAAAATACAACACAAAGAGCCTTTAATAAACATTGCGGGAATACCACTCTCAAGGACCAACCATGAAGAAGATGGATTGATGGAATGTTAGAAACACTAGAAACATAACAGCAGAGAAGTCAACAGAAGAGCAAAATATCACAAACATATTGATGTTGACAAGCAAATGAAGGAAAGAAAGAGAAAGAAAATGTGTAGGGAGCCTGTGAGAGATGGTCATGAGCCATGTAAAGCTGAATGCAGTTTATTGTTGCTCTACAAGCTGCCACAAAGCATTTAGGTCACTAATTGCTTTGTTGGTTAATAAACTATCTGTGAAAAAAAAAATTTTTACAGCAGTTTCCCATTACTGGGGTGTCTGGCGGCAGTGGGCTTATAGTACACGAGAATAAGGGCCAGCTGTCCAGTTCAGTTACTGTGAGGTAGTCATGTCTAAGTTTTTATTTCACCCCTGATAGAAAAACTTTTGACCCTACCAGGATTCGAACCTGTCTTCTTCTGGTTTGGGGCCCGACAAGTTATTGATTCAACCACCTGCTCTCCCTGTTAGTTAATGATGAGGAATAAATAAACATTTATAAGACATAACAAACTTCTGTACTTCTTTTATGCTCTCTATTCATGTTTTCAATTTTTCTATAAATATTTATATCGTTATCATTATCTTCATCCTGTAGGATCAAGATCACTCACACATTTGTAGCTTTTTAAAATTTATTTAGATAAAAAGAATCAGTAATTATATATATATATATTTAATTCTAATGTTAAACATATTAAACGAAACTTAGAGGAACTGAAACGGGCTTAATCTTATGTCCAGGTTGTCTATTGCGAAAATCCTTTCTGTTGTTTGGTGAGTTGTTTAATTTCTTTTCTGAATGTTTAAGTATAACTTACTTCTGTGCATAATTGTGACTTCTTGTGTATACCAGAAATTTTGCTCTGCTTAAATCATGTGTGTACAGTAGTATTATTCATGAGCTTTTGCCATTTGCCCACATGTAATTTTGCCTAATACAATCATCTGTGACACTGCTGCCACAAAGTGAGGCTATTTATACATTTATGCATCGCCATAAATGAAAGAAGATAGGTAGATCATACAGTAAATGTACTCTTCATATTTTTATTTTCTTACATTTTCACTTTTTTAATTTAGTATTAACATTTGGGGGTTCATTGTCTAATATCAATATCTTATCAAGAGTAAAAGATCCGGGATAACATCTTGTTGGAGAGTTTGTTTCTTAAACCAAACATGCAAGATTCTCATCCATGTCTATTCAACTTAAGTTTATTACCTGATTTAACGAGTTAGAAGAAAGTAATTGTGAGATTGTTACAGAAATTACTATGTGCCCAGCTATTAACATTTACAAAGGGTGTGTGTGTGTGGGGGGAAGCATAGCTGGTGAAGCTGGTGTTTTAAACCTAGTTTATTGACATGGAAATTATATAGAACTTCATAGAAAGGTATAAAAAAAAGATTGTGTATTGAATTTCAAAAATGATGCACATATGTTTAAAGTATAACCATAATATAATCCACAAGATCATGATGAATGTTGATGTTTGCCAATTACATTCTCACAAATGGCTGATCACAAATAAATACATTAAGACAAATTCTGGTCTGTTCTGTTCATGGAATCAGTTTCACTGCAGTCAGGAATTCCCCATATCCACTCCACTCATGTCACAGCTCCAGTCAAATCACGTTGGTAAATTCTGTTAACAAAGTTCACTACCATACAACTCTAACCAGTAGCACAGACAATGACTCCAAGACCAAATATATTGACCTGTAACAATAACAATTTTCAAGATATTGACCATAAGACAATCTTCAGTCTTGAATATTACAAAAATAATCAGGATCAGTACAAATTTTGCACATTTTTTTATATACTTCACTCATCAAAGTGTAATCTTTACAAGATGCTGCTATAACCTCACAATCATTGCTATAATTAGCACAGAGATTATTCCCTTCCACAAAATGTGCATTTCGAGACAAAAAGAATCACACAAACTTTATTGCAGTCTCAGAAATGAGTTCAGAGGCCAGTACCAAAAAGGATTGTATGGAGCTGAGATGTTTAAACAATTCTTTTGCAACAACTGACTACTGAACATTTGATTCATTGAACAGCAAAATTGAGAGAAATTCTTTTCATTTGCAACCTGTCTTGCACATGTAGATTAATCAGTCTATGATGTTAGATACCATTTCAACACGGAAGGTTAACCACAGTAGAACTCAAACATTGTCTTCCTCTCTGCATCATGATATAATCTGAAATGTTTATTTTTAATTTTTTTTTCCTTTTTGTTACTCGTCTTTCTATATTGATGTTGTCTTTTATCTTTAGTTATGATACAAGTAAAATCATATATTACCTGATAATGCTCCAAACATTCTTCAGCAAAAGCTGTTTATCATTCTTGATTCTTGATTCCTCCTTCGCCACTAGATATTGCATAGGACTTGTAGTGTTTTTCACCAACCATCTCTAGTCTGGGCAAGATGTTTGATCTTATCCAATCAGCTGCAAACCTTTACTTCTCTTTTAAGTGTTCTTTTTAGTGCCCCTTTTAAGGTTGTTATTAAGGTTAAGGATATTGATTAAAGAATAAATAATAATGGTATATCATGATAAACGAGAAACAACATGTGAAGAGACAACAAGAGAATTCAGAAAAAAGCTCTTCTATTGGAAACATCAGGGTATAGAAAAAGAGAAAGGCCTAAAGACGCACAAAAAAACACTTAAAAGAGAAGTAAAGGTTTTTAGCATTTAAGGGTTGAATATACTCATGCGTTACCCTTACGTATGCGTGTGAAAGCTGGAAAACAACAAGAGATATAGAAACAAAGTTGAACGCATTCGAAAATAAATGTCTAAGGAAAATACTTGGTATAGAATGGAACGAATTCAAAACAAACGAGGAAATTAGAGAAATCGCCAATCAACCACTAATATCTTCAGTAATAAAGAAAAGACGATGGTCATACGTTGGACATGTGATGAGAAGAGATAATAATCGAATAGCAAAGCAAACCCTCATATGGGAAACAACAGGTAAGAGAAAAAGAGGAAGACCCAGGGAGACACTGAGAAGAACATTGATGTGAGAGACAAGAGCAGCAGGAATCGGCTCCCTCAATGAGATAGAACTGCTTGCACAGAACAGAGACAGATGGCGAGATTTGATAAAATATCTTTAAAAGAAAACTGCTAGAACAAAAATTCATGTAGGAGAAGGTGTATTTTGGTCTACGTCTTATGGGCCAGTTATGGCTCGAAAGGTCAATAGATAGATAGATAACTCATGCAGTCAGGGCAAGAATAATAAAGATTTAATTTATATTTAAGTGAACCCTAAAACCTTGTTGGTCTGAAAGAAAAATCTACCAGAATTGAACCCAGACTCTGCTGATCAGGAAGTGAGCAAACTTACCACTCAGCTACTGTGGCGCTGTTTGAGCAATACAGGAAGGAAAATCCAGATGAAAAAATTACAACCAAATGGCAGTACATAAAGAAAAGTATATAAACAAATAATGGCATCTTCCAATAACATCTTGCCTAAATAGTGAGCACATTAACCATTCAGCCACCAAGGCTCCTAATTTACCTGTGTGTACCAGAGGTTACCTCTGGGAGAGTAGGGAAGTCTTCTGTGTACTGACTACATAGTCAATAAATGTGCTACTGTTATTGAAAAAATATTTGCAATAAAATATTCCCCATTTTTATATTTACCTATCTGTACTTTTTTCTACACAATTTTCATAGTGGATTTTTATAAATATAAAATCTGAAAGTTAAAAACATTTTTGTTACCATATCACTACTCACAGTTTGATGACAAGATTAATGCTGAATATCTGCTCCTCATAATAAAGGTAAGGTAAAGTACGAGACTTGAACCGGTGTCTTAGAACGCAAGTTTCCGCCCAGATGTGCTCGGCCGCCTATCCAGAAATGTTCGAAGATTTCTGTATAGTGTGGCCTCAAGCATCGAAACTCAGATGCGAGGTGACATTCCTCACCTTCCCAAGGTAATACCCTGGTACCCATTTCTGCCAACGGCTGGGTCGACCATGGAGGTATTTTTTTTTTTCCAACCACGAGTATGATTCTCACTGCTCCCAGCAGGAATCGAACACGGGTTGTCCGAACGTCGGTAGTCCAGTCGGGTGGTTTTCCCAACTAGGCTACCGAGGCCCCTTCCTCATAAAAATAGCATAATCGTGTCACTATTTGTTTCATTTATAACATGCTAGTTATATTCTCACTTTCAGTTAAAATCTACAACATTGATAGCAGGAGGTTATGAGGTTCAAACAAAATCCTCCTACTAAAAGAGAGTAGTTACTAATTTTGTGCAGTTCTGCTGCACAAGTAAATGAATAAAACTCACAAAATTAAAAATATATGTGAAAGTGTTTTCAAAAGTATTCAAAAGAGTAATAATTGTGTGTGTGTGTATATTGGTTTCCTTGAGTGAATTCTCTATAAGTGAAAGAAACTGGGAAAAGCTGACATCAGGTCGTAGCACATGAAGAACAAAACTAAAAATGGCACAGCAACATTTGAGGAAGTGTTGATGTCAAGTTCAAAAGATAAAAGGCACAGAAAAGAGGAGACAAGGCTAGATACCATAAGTACATTTTGTTATTTCTGTGGTCGGATCTGTCTATCCAATATCAGCAGATTCAGCCACAAGAGAAGCTGTTCAGTAAAATAACATCCAGCATACGAAACTAATTTTTTACCAAACTACTGACTAAACATGGTAGCTTACTACTGACCATCTGTCAAGACATCTACACACACCTATACACACACACATGTGTGCACACACATACATATATAATTATCATCAGGTCGCATGTCCTTTTTGCAGAAAATTGCATTCACCATAGCCTGTCTGAAAGAATGTCTCTTTAGCCAGATCTCCTACTTCTTCTGTTGTCATGTTCAAGGTCTCCCTTTTAGAATGGTGTTTGTAAGCCAGTTCTTTTTTAGTGTTTAAATCATTTAATGTCTTTATAGCTCTTTTTCATTATCCCTGGTATTTTACAGATTTTTCTGTAGCATTTTGTATTAAATTAATTTATTTTTTCCCTTGCTGTTTGTGAGATTGTCCATGATTCACAACCATATGTTGCTATTGAGAAGATACATGCCCTCTGTAATTTTAATTTTACTTCCTTGAAGGTTTTGTGTAACATGTCTTCATGGCATTTAAATTTTGTGTTGCTATTGCTAATCTTCTTTTGGTCTCTTTCTGGCAGTCTCCATTGTTACTTGTTGCAGATCCAAGACATTCTTAATTTGTTACAATTTCAAATTTTTCGCTGTTGACAGTGATTTTGGGTTGGCTTTTTGTTTTGTCAACAGGCATTATTTTAGTTTTATATAAGTTTAAATAGAGGTATTGCTCTTTACTTTGTTTTTTATTCACTTGTCTCTTTTAATCCATTTGTACTGTTTGAGAGGAGGACTGTGTCATCAGCATATCTGAGTTCTGCAATTATGTTACCATTTAGTGTAAAAGGGCTGAACTTCCCAAATCTGTCATCATTTCTGACAATTCTCATTATGTTCTTAGCATAGATGTTGAACAGGTATCGAGAGAGAGTGCATTCCAGCCTCACTCTTTTTATACTTCATATATATATATATATATATATATATATATATATATATATATATATATATATATATATTTACACACACACTCTAGTGAAATATTTACAATTTGTTTAATGGAAATATTGAAAATAAACTATTCCTTCAAGTAAAATAGAATCTTGAATGTATTAATGTAACATACCTATCACTGCTTCTGGTGTCATTTTTTTAAACTGTTGTACCACTGCTCACAAGTCTCTCAGATATTTCATTAAATGCCATTTTTTAATACCTTGATTTTTTTAAATCTTGTCTTAAGTGAGATAGCAACATGAAAGTTATATTTCATCATTTCATCACAATTATTTCATGAATAATAAATCTTTAAATTATACTTCACCATATCAGTATCAAAACTTACAATTGCAATGTAATTTTATGTAGATGGCACAGTAATCAAAATGAAATTGTAATGAATAATGATGTATCAATTAAATTTAATTGTTTACACTTCCCATGTTTTGTGCATTCATTTTATGCTCTTTTATTTGAAAACTCAAAACCATATCATTGCATTTTATAAAAGAGCATGGATCATTTAGTCATAGAAATACTGAAAATAATGTGGGAACTTATGTAAGAACACAAATGAATCTGATGTTGTATTCATTGACAAAAATGAAAATAGGGTTGTTTTTTTTATGTGTATTCAATATTGGCAATGCTTAGAGTTTAGAGGGCTTGGTTTTTTTTTTTTTAAATACCTGGATAACTATCAAACATTGACTATAAAAATATATTTAATGTGTTGAGTCAGTGAAAGTTTATGATCCCTAGATCTAAAAAGCTGAGCATGAGCCCATATAGACTGATATTAACTCTAAGCTTTTTGGGGGTCTGTAAGAACTTTTAAATACAGCAGCTTATAATTGGAGAACTTGTCTGCTTGTGTTGATATTGCTAAAAGGACAAGAAATGGCCAAGAAGAATGTGTTCTATTGCTCTTTCAACAATAAATTTCTTTTTAAAAAGTGAGCACCTATGATAGCACCTTGAGTGCAGTAATATTGCTTTTAAAAACAGTATTTCTGCGATAATAAACGATAACAATAAAGTGGAGAAATATTTTTAATCGGAATGAAATATTAGGCTGAGCCAATTAGAGCAGCAAAGTGATAGGTCTTGAAATAAACACATTGTGTGCATTCAAAACAGTTCTCAATGGATATTTAATCTCAGAGATAAAAAATATGTGACAAAATGAGCAGCCCACAGCATCTTTCAATATTGGACTCTAGTACAACGTAGTATGTAATACCTCACATACCCCAGCAGCAATACTAGTAATTAGGCTATATAAAAGTATACAAAAGAAATGAAAAGTAACTATTGTTGAGTAAATAATGTATACATGTAATAAATATATAAATAAGTTGTAAATATAAAATATATTATATTTTTAAATAATTTTGTTGACATCAAAGTTGCAATATTATTTCTTTATTTGACCTTCTTATGGATTTATAAAATATGCCAGATCTGCAGGAATTTAGCAGGGCAACGTCCAAGATGTAGAGCAATGATTTTTGCCACATGCACCATATTTGGCTCTAGAGAACATAAAATAAGAAAACAACCTTTTCATTTCAGAATATATTCTTCCCCCAAGCACAATTATTTTTCACTTGGAAACTTCTCTAATTAAATTACTTAGGTCTGTTTGTCTTCATATTTATTTCACATATATTGTACATATGCGAGATGAATCAAAGTTGAAATTAATATACAGCAAATTCATACAAACAAATGTGTTATAGTGATTACTGTAAAAAAAAATGTTTCCCCCTTAAAAAATGTTTTTTGTGCACTAGTGTTCTAAATGTCCACAATATTCACAATTAACCACTTTTCTGAACATACCTTGGAGGCTCCTTGCTGGTGCTACAGGGCTCATGCATTGTGTTCAGATCCTCCTGTCTTATCAGAATGACTGGAGTGCTCGCGAACATTGGTTAGTGATAGTGATGATGAAGACATTGTGCATTTTTCCTTTAATCTAAACTACGAAGTGAATCAGTAAAAGACTTTAATATTTTGCTTGAAGAAAATTTCTCATTTCTAACTTCAAAATGAAGAGAAACAACATCGTTGAAGAACTTTTGCAGAAAAAATATTATTAACACTGGAGTGATTTCTGAACATTTATGTTCACCAACAAAGTTGATATTGAGTATTTTAGATATCTGTGTTATCTGGTTCATCTCAGTATTTGCTCTATATTAAAAGTTGATGTATTTATTTATTCATTATTTTATTTTTGCTGCATTTAATATGTTGTTAATTTTTTTTTTATTAAACTACAATTGTTTAAAAAAATCATTAATATTTGTGTTTAATATTGTACAAATTAAACTCACACTATTTTTAATTTGATTGCAATTATTTGAATGTCATTGTTTTCTCTCCAATTCACAGCAAAATAGGTTAATCCATGGCAAGTAATTCACTATCTAGACATTGTCTCCATCACCTGTAGTCTTTAATAATGTTGACAAGATGGGCACAAAACATAATTTATAAAAAAGTCGCAATAAGTTTCTCAAAGAAACAGCTTTATTCTATTTTATCCAAAGAATCAGTTTTACCACAATTTGGACATCCCATATCCACTCAACTGCTCATCCTAACATTTTTTTAAGCATGTTCAGGCTGATTGTTCCTGTCAGATGCTGACTGTAAACATTTCTTATCCAGCTAAGCATACCAGATAGACCTGTTAAAAATAAAATCAAACATGACCCATTTCTCTATTTCTATTTAAAGAAAACACTACAGCTGACTTTGTTTAGAATTTACTCTAGACCTGATATCTTTCTCTAAGTTTGACTTAAGTAAACTAAAATTGCACTAAACTGAACATCAAAAGCCAAATTTGAAATGGAGACAATGATAAACTGGTAATTTACAGATTTTATCATCTATAAGATAAATACATGGCAAGCATGTCATTGCCCATGTAGTTAACACTATGTCTTCACAATCATACAGGGTTTGCTGCAGGTACAGACACTTTTTAATAAACCAAAGTATAAATAGGTATTTAACTTGCTGAATTTGGGTATTTTTCAAGAGTAGGATCACTAAATCCTAATCTCCAAATATTTGATTTATTACTGTAATATTTTATTTTTTTCTTCTTCATTCCCCCAATTACTCCTCCTCATAGCATTACATTAAGTAGGCATAGACGTTGTAATATACAGCACCTCTTGACTCAACGCATATGTTATTAGCATGGCATTCCCTATCAGTCCACACTTGCTTGACCAGACTAGTTAATTTGCTACAATGGACACTGCGAAGGGGTTGAGTAGGATACTCCTGGTTCACCAATCTTGGTGGATGCAGTCAGCTATGATTCATTGTTTGTTTTCAGTCCTGGTGCTCCATCTCCACTGTGAGATCTCACATACTTCATATACACCAAACAGCATTAAATTCTATGTGTTTTTTTATGTTATGAAAGCAGTCTTTAGAACTGTCAGATCATAAGAGAGCACAACAAAAGACTTTTTTCACACTGAGTATTAAGCATTACCCTACAATAGCACAATTTAGATTGTCAATGGACCTTTATTGTTGGCAGCCCTTATGGATAACAGAATTTACTGTTATCATTTAATGTCTGTTCTGTTATTTTCATTATTAATTGCCTGTTACTTGTTGATAGCTATATTTGCCAATATAAAAATGTTAATGTAATATATGCGGTTCACTGAAACATGTTGATGTTATATATGCTGTTTACCAGGACAGATGTTGGAGTCGAGTTGTAAGTAATATCATTGATATTGTTTTTATATTAGTGTTCTATTTAAGTAATAACAGATTCTTTTTAAAGTAAGGAATGATGTTTAAAATGAAGGACTTCTACAACACTGAATTGGGTGCAGCAGTTGCTGCTCTCTTACCAAAAGAGTCCACCTTGAGTGGATGTTTAAAACATTTCAAGAACACACAGAACAGGATACAGCATAGGGACACAGCTAGTTACCAATTCAAACTAAGCTATAACTTTAAAATTTGAAACAAACTATTTTCATATTTGTGCATGACAGACAAGAAGCAAAGCATATTGTCTCAGACATTTAGTTTTAAATTAGGAGAAAGGTGACAGAGTTAAGTGTTCAAAATAGCAATGAGATATTGAGGGCATCAGGATAAACATGATGCAGACCACCAACTGCAAGACTAACTAAAGAAATTAATTCATGTAAAATGAATGTAAATAGTTATCAATTTTTTTTTTTTAAGTCATCAAAAATTGTACACAACTAAGACAAATATGTAGGAATTAATTTTTGATCAATTTACAATTTAAATTAATTTGTATGTGTATATAATAAATGATGAAAAGGTCAAATACTTATAAGCACTCTAGGAGATTAGTAGACTGAATATATGCAGTCAGAAATGTTTCAGATTTAACCAGTACCTGTACATACAAATGTGCGTCCACTCTTAGGAGCAACTTTAGAACATAGTTTTCAAACGAACAATTAAAGAATTTTAACTTGAACACATGGTCAAGTGAATGCTTCATTATAAATCCAGATACTTGAAACATTAATAGTACAATCTTGTTTATCTAACTTTTGGCATACACATGCGAAAAATATCAAGTGTGTAATTTACATTAGTCAGTTGCAAAAATACATTTGCAAACCAGAAAGAGACTGAATTATGTTTTACAAATGAATCTGCTATACCACATGCTCTGATCTGTCTGTACATAAAATTGCACAGACTACTATTTATACATATGGCATGGACAAAGAGAAGCAACTTTATTTTTACATCCGATACGAGTATGTTAGTAATAGAATTTGTTTATAAATAAATGCAGTATGTCAAAAATGGCTTCATAACAATTAATAACTTGCTGAAAATGGCTTCATAACAATAAATAACTTACTGTAGAATGTTTGCTGGGATGCTGAAATATGATACATTATTTGTAATAATATGTTTTCTAAATGTATAAGTATAAATTATAATTTTTGTGTTTGTTGTAAAATCATGTTGTGTGGAAAAACAAAAAAAAAAACAATGATTGGCATTTTTCAGTATTACAAATATCACAAATAATAGTTCTTAGCAGGTCTTTCCATATTTTTGCTTGTTACTGATTTTTACATGTGGCCATGTTAGAAGTGGGCTATTCAAAATTTGATTGGTGACATCTTAATGCAGTTTGCACAAACTCATTTATATGCTGCACTGTTATAAATTGATACTGTATTTAGATTGGTTGAAGTTTAATATTCATTATAGAGTAATTGCTACTCTTCTACCACTGATGTGTTCAGATTATTTAGCTTTATGATGAGGCATGCATTAATGAGAATGATTGCAAATAATAAAACACAGAATACAATTTGCAAATCCTACTCAAACCACAAGTCTAGTGTTATGTTCTGTTGATAGTTCATATAAGTTGTGTAGACAGTTCACATAATTTACATGCAATTTGCTTATTAACTTTGTTAGCTCAAGACAAGGATTGAAACAATCAGACAAAGCTTAACTTACAGAATAAATGTTATCATTGTTGCCACATTGTTACTAAACCTAGTTTTCTTTATTTTTTAAAGAAAATATTTTAATGCTTTTTCCCTGTAATTTAACTTTAAATAGTCTCATTATTGTGTCACTGCTGATATACATAAATAGCAGTGGAGAAACAATTCCCTTAAACTTACAACCAAATGTGTGTGGCCTCAGCTTGTTGATCTTATGAACATGACTTTGGAATCCCAGTCTTAAATTTATGTAAATTTTTTCACGATTGTAACATTTTTTGTTAGACATTTACTATAGAATTTCTCTGAAGACAAGATGATACATGGAAGGTTACAATAACATTATTGTGGAGATTTAAGTTTTAGTGTGATTGTTGCAGGAATTAGTGATACCAGTGAAAACTTTTGGAAGTCAATAGTTTAATCCCCACCACCATTTTTTTTTTCTTTGGGTTTGTTTCAGAAACAATGCCATTTTTATCTTCCAACCTCTTCTCATTTGTTTTTAGTGTTCTTTAAGAGTGCCTGAGATCTTGAGCATTTAAACAGAAGCTACCATTTTTAGTTTGTCATTCCCACATTGTAAATATTTATAGCTGAGAGTGATTTGGTGTTAGCCTAAACTGTTTTCTCTGGCTGATAATGCTCATGTTTCTTCTCATTTTTGTTTATCATTTATCTTCCTCTTAGCACACTTTATGGTGGATTAACTTCTCTTGTAGAAGACTTATTTTGATTGGTAGAGTAAAATTTTATTTTAATGAGATGCTGATGTCATATTATATTATTTTCTACCTCTAAATGTAGCTGATATACTTTGATATTAACATAATCATCTTGATGTTTTAATTTTTCTCTCGTTCTTTAATGCTGCCATTTTTTAACTTTCATATGCTCACTGCATCCAAGAAACTCACCTTAATCCTCAGTATAGATTTATGATTAGGGGCTACCAAACATTTAGACAGGACAGGGAAGGCCACAAGGGTGGAATCCTTATACTTATTAAAAATACCATCCCAGCAAAACAGAAAGTAGTAGTCACAAACGGAGTGGTAGAGATCATTGGCAAAGATCTATACATCACCTCCACTAGCACAAGGATATTTAACATATACTGTCCTAATGACAAATTGCTGAAGCTGGAGTCAATGGAAATAACACTATCACAGTGTCTGGTAGTAGGAGACTTTAACAGCCACTCTGAAAGATGGGGATACAAGGAATCCAATGCTTGAGGTGAAGAAGTGGAAGAATGGGAAATAGACAACAACATATTCCTTATAAACTCTAGAGAGGACCCCCCAACCTTCTACTCAAGAAGATGGAAAACAACATCAACTCCCGACCTAGCATTCACACAGGAGAAATATCCAACAAAATAGCCAGAATAGTACTGGACCAACTTGGCGACAGTGACCACAGACCAGTCAAACTTTCAGTGGATCTTGCTCACAAACAAGAGTTGCAAATACCACTTCCCCGCTGAAGCTACAAGAGAGCAGACAGGGAAAAGTTTGCCAAGCTTTCAGATAACCACACTGCGCCTATCAACACCCATGAAAAGAAAGTCAATAATATGATAGAAGAGTTAACAAAGGGAATCCTGAGAGCTACTAAAGAATCAATTCCTAGAGGAGCAAGAAGGAACTACAAGCCATACTGGAGTAAGGAAATACAAAGACTAGAAGAGGAACTGGACTCTGCCAGAGAACTAGCTGAAACACCACAAAGCACAGAGAGCAACATAGCCTATAAAGCAGCCTCTGCCAAATACAGAAGAGAGGTCAAGATATCAGCAAGACAGAGCTGGAAAGACAAAACAGAGAGCCTCAATCTAGACAAAAATGGACACAAACTCTGGAAACTTGCGAAAGCTCTGAGCAATGAAAACAACTGCCGACCTGCAATAACATTAGCACACTCAGAACATCCACACAGGCAAAAGAGCAGCAAGAATACTGATAGAAACTTACAAAAACATAAGCAGAATAAACATTCCAAAAGACCAACAGAAAGCTGCAAGAGAGAAAAACCGAGATGCAAAACACATGCCTTTAGCACCAGAAGAACACCAGACAACTATCTTTACACCAACAGAACTAGATGTAGCCCTCAAAGGATTGAAGCTCAAGAGTTCCCCTGGAAATGATGGAATCACCAACGAGATGCTCATAAAACTGGGATAGAAAGCCAAAGGCCAGCTTCTAAGGATAATAAATGCCAGCTGGAAGAGAGGACAAATGCCGGCAACCTGGAAAGAAGCCATTATGGTACCCATCCTCAAACATGGAAAAGACCCACTGGACCCAAGTAGCAACAGACCAATTAGCCTACTGATCTACCTGAGCAAACTCATGGAAAGGCTGTTCAACAGAAAACTCATGTGGCGTTTGGAGACAAAACAACAAATCATACCACAACAAAGTGGTTTCCGTCAGCACAGATCAACTGAAGACCTGGTCACCTACATCACACAGGAAATAGAAGATGCTCTACAAGAAAGAAACACACACCGACTGTGTGGATCGACATTGAGAAGACTTTTGATAGGGTATGGAGAGAAGGATTAAAGAGCAAGCTTCTCAGACTTGTCATCCAAGGCCATTTATTAAATTGGATATCTCAATACCTACAAGGCAGAATGGCCAGAATACAAGTACATGGACAACTAAGTAAGAAAGCCAGAATCGAACAAGGTGTCCCACAAGGTGGAGTCCTATCCCCAACGCTCTTTTTAATTTTCATAAATGGCATCGTAATGGACATTCCACCCAGAATACACTCAGCAATGTACGCAGATGACCTGGCAATATGGGCACGTGAAGAGTCTATGTCAGTGGCTAGCTCCAGAATGCAAGATGCCCTAGGAAAACTTGAAAAATGGATGAACACCTGGTTGTTACCAATTAACGAAAAAAAAAAACTACATACAAAATTTTCAGCCTATCAAGAAACACACTCTCTGCAAAATTGAAGAAAAAAGACCATACACTTCCTATTGACAAAAACCCAACATATCTTGGCGTCACCATGGATCACAGAATGACATGGATAAATCAGATAGACAAAGCAAACAAAAGAGCCAGAAAATGAACAGATATTATGAAGAAATTGGCAGGAACGGACTGGGGAGCAGACAGCAATATCTTGAAACGACTATTCGTAGGAAGAGTAAGACCAGTCCTAGAGTATAGAGTCACAGCCTGGGCTACAGCTTCCACATCACAGCTTAGCAAAATTAACAGAACACAAAACCAAGCTGCCCGTATCATCACTGGTGCTATGAAATCTACACCTATCATGACCCTAGAAACAGTAGCAGGTTTACAACCCTTGGAAGACAGACGGAAAACTAAAGTAATACAACAAGCAGAGAAATATAAAAGGCTCCCTAGCCACCTCATTCTCATGTGTTACTGGGGCCTCATTATGAGGTAGTAAAGAATAGTGACACTGTGACCTTCCAGGCATGTCGTAAGAGGCAACTAAGGAGGTTGATCGATGGCTTGACAAGCTGTCATTGTAAAAAGTATTGTTATGGAAACAGAGCCATAGATTTTGGAAGCAGTGATCTCTGCAATATGTGACATTTTGGCACGCAAGGTTTCTGTTTTTAAGATTGTGGTTCTGCCCTATGTGCCGTCTTCGGCTCGAAAGGACAATAGATAGCCACCTCATACAACAAAGAATAACTTGTTCCTGAAATTTTTTTTTTACTAAAGAGGAGCAACTCCGCTGCAATCTCTAAGGAACTGGCAACTCCAGTACTGTCCCAAACAATGCCAAAACCCATCTGATATGACTCCTCATGGGAAACACAAAATACCAGAACTTAAGGAAGACATAATAGGAATCATGAAAAAAGATATGCTCTCTAATATTATGGTATTATAAAATCCTCACAATATTTCTAAAAGTAAAATAGGGCTTATTTAATTAATTATGGTAGCAATGATTTAGTATGATATTGTATTAATATGCTTTGACTGATTCCCTAGCATTATTTGATGAACCTTTTTTTTATTATATTATTTATTAAAACTGCACACATAAATTGAATGGGACATTGAAAGAGCAAATATGAAAATTAATAGAGAAAATAAAAGAGGTTAGGATCATTGGCAAAAGAGAAATAAAATCAGTGATTTCCATTGAAGGCAAGGAAACAAGTAAAGGTTTCAAATATTTGGAAGTACAGTATCATCAAATTCTGGCCCAAGCATCGACCGCACAGGGCATACAACCTTTACTCTCCAGCCCTGGAAAATGCCTAGAAGTTGGGAAAAGCCATTACAACAATCATATCACGACATGAGAAAATTGAGGCTGAAATAGAGCAACAAACGCTGAACAATTAACACAAATTATTAAAACTAAGAGTCTTCTTCTTCTTCTGTGATCATGGCTTATTCAGACTAGGACTCTGGACTTCTGTGATCATGGCTTATTCAGACTAGGACTCTGGACTTCTGTGATCATGGCTTATTCAGACTAGGACTCTGGACTTCTGTGATCATGGCTTATTCAGACTAGGACTCTGGACTCTCTTATGAAGGCAGGTGTCTGTTTAAGTGATTCGGTTGCCCCGTATAGTTTCTCTTCCAGGGAGGTGGGTGTGGACCACATTGTCCTTCTCAGGTCTGTGTACTGGGGGCAATCCTGTAGAACATGTTTTGTTGTCATGTTATCCAGTGTACTGTGGCATTGGCTGGTAGTTCCTATTTTGAGTTTGGTGAACATGTGGTTTCTCATTCTGTTGTGGCCAGTGTGTAGGCAAAGTATGATGACGTGATCCCTCCTTGATAGTTGGAAGTATCCATCCCTCTCGTTATACTTTGGGTGTTCTTGTTTCCATTTTTCATGGTACTGGCCTTTGATGATGGATTCGGCTTCATCATAGCTGACCAGATGGTTCTCTTATGGTAATCTCCCTCCCTCTTTAGCTAATTTGTCTGCGCGTTCATTTCTGTGTATATTACAGTGTGATGGTATCCACTGGATGACCACTCTCTGGAAGTTATTGCAGTTGGTCTAGGGTTGTTCTCAAGTCATCTAGCTCACTGCTCCTGGGGGTTTTTAGAGCTGTTAGGACTGACAATGCATCAGACAGTATCACCAATTTCTTGTGCATGTTATTTTTATGTTGGATAGCCAGTTTTGTCTTTGAGGGCATCAGTTTCGGCTTTATAGTTGTTTGAGAATTTCCCAGTAGCTATTAACTTGGTGATCTTTTCCTGGTTATTCAGCTTCAAGAACACACCTCTTCCTCCATTTCTGGTGGCGTTTGTAGCAGAGCCATCTGTGTATATGTGTGACCAGGAGTCCTGTGGGTAGTTGTCGTTTGTGTATTTTTCTGCTATGTGCTTTCTCTCTGTGTCTGTTTGGGTGCCTTTTTTTCATGATTCCTAATCTTAAGTTCTTGTGTTTCCCATGAGGTGTCATATCAGATGGGCTTATGGGTTTCAGCATTGTTTGGGACAGTACTGGGTCACTAGTTGTCAGTTCTTTGGAGATTGCAGCGAAGTTGCTAAAACAAAAACTAAGAGTGCTGATGGTTGATGTAAAAATAGCAGAAATGACAGTTTTTTTGTTCTAAGTCATATATGAAAATTAACAACAAATGACTAAAGAAAGAATCGGAAATACTGAAATAAGATGCCTCACGAAAATATAGAATGTAATTAAAAAGAAGAGACAAAATCAGGAATGAAAGTGTTAGAACAGGTGAAGGTATAGCACAAAATCTTAACTACATTCAAAAACAACAAATTAAATGGGTTGGATGTACTCATATCACATGCCTCTACCAGCAAACCAACATCCCTCAACATTATATGGCATTAAAAAGATGAAAAACAAGACTCCTACGTTAAACCTTGATGTGGACACTGTCTTCTTCTTTCCTTCTTCATTTAGTTTCAGTATGGAGGGGAGATGTAGGCCTAATTTGCTGTCTTCTGCTGGCCTCTCCTACTGTTATGTTTCCTAGAGTTGCTAATATTTCCATCAATCATTTCTGTGGTCAGCCCTTAGGTCTAGTGTGGTCAACTATGGCTCAAGAACAACTCACCAACAAGATCTAGCTGTGAATCATTAGACACAACAAGTTATCATCTCTGCCTTATTGTCATCTTCTGCCAGTGTGGAACTAACTAAATAAAATATGAAAATGGAGACTTACCAAAAAATGTATTAATGAATATTAAATGCTATATAATTTACTACATTAAAAAAAAAACCAATAGCAGAGCTTGCTTTCAGCATTTGAAAACAAATGCCTCTGGAAAATACTTCATATACCATGGAATGAATTAAAGACTAGTGCACAAATAAGAGAAATGACAAAGCATCCAAATATATCATCAATAATCAAGAGGAGTAGGTGGTCATATGTTGGTCATGTGATGAAAAGAGACAAGAGAATCTCAAAGTAGATCCTCAAATGGGAACCAGTGAGTGAAAGAAAAAAAGGCTGACTTAGAAAAACACTAGAAAGAACACTGAGATAAGAGGCAACAACAGCAGACATAAAACTCTCTCCCCGAGATTGAGCAACTCACCCAGAACAGAGCCATGTGGTTCTTGTGCGACACTTGATTACAAGGATTAAACAAAGATAGACAGTCATATAGACAGATACCACTGTTATAAGAATAAATCATTTGGTCTCATAAAATGGCCTAGAGATCATTATAGGAGGCATGATACCAGGTAGCTGAGGGAGAGGAAGACTAGTGCGAGATGCCACTGGCATGCTGAACATGACTACATCACTCTCTGGACATCTCACGCAAGAGAGAAAACTTTAGAGTAGCTGTCATGGAAGCCAAGTTCCAACAGGGACATGCTAGATATTGATGACACTATCGCCTTCCAACATACTTTCCAAATATTTGAATTCTTTTCCTTGTTTAGGACTTTAACATGGATGAGTTTGAAAGAATCCATGACTTATTGCTGTCTGCATGGTTGAAAGATGTGATAATAAATGGCATTTACATTGAAGACACTCTTACAGGTTTAGCTGGCTAGTTATTTTTTATGTTGCAACCTAACACATTGTTGTAGACATGCTTGTAAGGCACTTCTTCACTGATGCAAGGTCTTATGGTCTGATCTGTGGCCAGAAAAGCTGTCACATCAATATGGAACATTATTGTATGTACACAGCTTCACGATCACCATGGTAGATTTGTTGTGGCTGTCATATGGAACAGACCTAGAGTATGTACACAGCTTCAAGATCTGTAGTCAGGGTGGATTTGTTGTGTCTGTCATATGGAACAGACCTAGAGTATGTACACAGCTTCAAGATGTGTAGCCAGGGTGGTTTTGTTGTGTCTGTCATATGGAACAGGACTAGAGTATGTACACAACTTCAAGATCTGTAGCCAGGGTGGTTTTGTTGTGGCTGTCATATGGAACAGAACTAGAGTATGTACACAGCTTCAAGATCCGTAGCCAGGGTGGTTTTGTTGTGGCTGTCATATGGAACAGAACTAGAGTATGTACACAGCTTCTAGATCTGTAGTCAGGGTGGTTTTGTTGTGGCTGTCATATGGAACAGAACTAGAGTATGTACACAGCTTCAAGATCCGTAGCCAGGGTGGTTTTGTTGTGGCTGTCATATGGAACAGAACTAGAGTATGTACACAGCTTCTAGATCCGTAGCCAGGGTGGTTTTGTTGTGGCTGTCATATGGAACAGAACTAGAGTATGTACACAGCTTCTAGATCTGTAGTCACTGTAATATTTGCTGAGCTTATTCAATATAACTTATTGCATACTGGTTTTGCTGCACTTCTCAGGGGTACTATGTATCACACCTGTTTAGTTATACACTAGCATGATCTTAGATTTGACAGGTCATGAGAGAAAAGAGCAGAATCAACTCATCCCAAACTTCACAAGCAGAATGCAAATTTACCTTCCACTAAATTATGTCTGTACACAATTTCAAAGGGAAGCCATGTTAAATTACTTCAGTGTTATAGGTAAACAAGTTTTTAGAGAAATTTGATAAAACAATAAAATCAACAGATCTGAAAATGTAAATTGAATGTGTTGATTTCAAAAGGTTGCACTGATAGACATGATTACAGATTTCCAGATGTTTATATGTAGTTTATATTGTTGACTTAACTATTGTCATTTATATCATTATTTTATGAGTGCTGTCTTAGACATAATAAATATTGTTGTTGTCTGCAAATCAGTGTTTGTTCAATTATTTCTGGTAGGAGAACTAAATAAAAGTTGTACTTTTACCATTCTATCATGTTTTCAGAGTCTGTTAGATCATTGTTAAAAGATCACAAAGTCTGAAAAATATCAAAATTAGTTTTAGAACATATTGCATCAGCTAGAGCATCCATATATGCTTGACTATTTGCAACAAAACTGCTGCATTAATATGTTGACAATAGAGCAAAACAATCTCTCTGGCTGTGATAACCAAGACTGTGGCATGTGTTACGTTTCTCGTGTAATATTAGAAGTATCAACTTTATTTATCTACCAGTAAACAGTGCAGGAAGACAAACTATAAATATCTTGTGATCTTTCTGGCCATTGGCAATCTTCAAAATGACAGTGATGGCAACAATAGGAGAGATGTTTAACAAACTGGCTCCACAATCCTTGGTGTGTTCACTTCATGATCCTAAGGGTCCAGGTTCAATTCCAAAAAAGAAGCAGATTTTTGTCGCCCAAACCAACAAAACTTCCTGTTTCACCCATCATCATGATGTTGCACGTCCTTTGCAGAACATTGCATTCACCACAGCCTGTCTGAAAGAATCTCTTTCTCGAGCCAGATCTCCCACTTCTTGTGTTGTCATGTTCAATGTTCCCTTGATATCTTGAAACCACCTTCTTCTTGGACTGCCCCTGATGTCCAGGAACCACGCCTTCCATTAATGTTCTTTCCACCCCACTGTCATGTGTCATCCAGTCTCTAAAAAGGTACCAGGAATTTTTTTGGGAAGAAAAAGCTGTCTGGCATGATACATCACCCAACTTGCCATTGGTCAAGGACAAATGTGGACACACCTTACTCCTCATGTGCCAAGCAAGGCAAGAAAGGGAGCCGTTACTTTTTTTAATCATTGGCTTGTTCCCTATTTGACATTCAACAGCATATCCATTGGACCCAGCTGTAAAATAAATGGAGACATGGTACACAGAGCTGAGGAGGGTAGTAGTAATTGTCATAAACAACATCAGCATCCCTCATCTTCAAACATTGAAGTTTAGTACCATGAAGTTAAAAAACTCTGTTCCTAAAATTTGTCACATTTTACATTTATTTAACAACATGAATAAATAATACAAGAAAATGATCACAGAAAACAATTTCTTATACAAACTTTAATATTTCAAGACAGAGCCTAAAACAACCATTACAGTAAAGTATGTATGATGTGCAAGGTAAATCAACATTATATTGCTTTTTATTTAATTTTTGAAGAGAAATCCCCAGGTTGTCCACACAACAATTTCCACTGTTTTGTTTGTTCTCAATCACATTATTCAGTGTCCATTCACTGTTTTATTTTTGTCATGTCAATACCTATTATTTCATAATTTGTCAAAATATTCTTAAGTATGCGTTATTTAAAAAAAACAATTTATAACAAAGTTTGTTTCATTAAAAGGTATATATGCTGCTGGATTTTGCAAATACATGTAATTAAAATTATGCATTACATGTAAAAACAAAAATAACGCACAACATGGATATTAAACTCCTACTCATATTTATAAAATGTTGTGTAAAAAAACACTGAGGATCAATAGTAACCACAATCAACTAAATTTTAATCATAGAAATTATGATAATTTAAATATTTTTAAGACAATTACTAATCATTTTATAATTAGAATACAATTATCCATGTGATTTTCACTGCTTATTTTTCTCAATCATTTTTAAAGTTGATGACTTACATACATCATTTTCATCATTTTTTGCAATCATTTTCACATAATTGCATTAAGCAAGATTTTAATACCCTTCATGCTGTGATTATCATTTTTCTCCAAACTTACAAACCTGTTCCTTAAGAGTGATCAGTGTGTTAAGTATAAGCTTCCAACATTTACTCATACATTAATGACATGAAGATTAAGATAGCACACGCTCACACAAAATGAACTGCCTCAGATTATTAACGTACTTTTAACTTTAGAATATTACTAAACATGAGCCTCATATTTTTTTATACTCATTATTTAATGGAGATACTAAAAAAGTGCATAAGATGGTCAGTGACTCATAGCTGACTGCTGGTATCATGATCAGTGAATTTGAATTGATCAAGATCATATTGCACTTCTCCAAGGTGGCCCTGAAAACAGACTAACTAGTTTGATCAAGCAAGTCAGAGCAGGTATTAAAGAAGGTCTAACATGAGAACAAAACTTCAGCTAGCTCTAATAACCAAGAACCAATGCACAATTCAAAGCCCTTTTTTTCTGGTCTGGATGACTAAAAAAACATAATCATCAAATGAAGAATAATTATGATGACCTCTGTACTGGAATACTGCCACCTATTTGCATACTATTCTTCTGCATCTGTTTAAAGTTTAGCCACAGCCCTTTATTTTTAAATAAAGCAAACAGACTTGTGTTGTGTATATATATCTAACTCAACTGTGGTGCATTTTCTTCTTTTACTAGAAAATTATTTCTCGATATGTAAACACCACAAATACTGGAGTATTATTCTGTATTTAAAACAAATATGCGCACAAAGTGTTTTGATCCTCCCAGCACTGCTAGACATCGCATGCTTTTAGCCATTCACCTCTATTCTGGGAAAGAAGTTCAATCTTATCAAAAGCCAACTTTGCTTCTCTTATCAGTGTTCTTTTCAGAGTCTCGATATGCCTTCCTCTTTTTCTGTATCCTGATGTTTTCCATTTATAGGCCTGTTTTGAAATTTTCTTCTTGTCCCTATACAAGGTATCGGGAATAGATAATTATGGGAATGAGCACAATTTTTTTATGGATAAAAACAGACAAGAGTGTGTGAAAAAAACACACTTTCAATCAGACATGCTATTTATCTCCAGTGTAATGAATTCAAAAGGCAGAGAGTGATGAAATACATATCTGAAGCAAGGATCTATCAAAAGAGTGATTCATATTTTGAAAGAAAAAAAATGGCAACTTTAAGTTAACAATTTTAAAGACCATGAAACAAATTGTAAACATGATTAGCTGTTCAGCTGTTATTTTATTTTTTTTTATTCCATGAAAATTTAGAACTGTTTTGTTCACAGATCTCTCTAGATTGTCCTGTTTTATTATAAATTAATCAATTTCATTATAAACAATTAAATAGTGATGATATTTATTATCTAAAAAGATTCACCTCTGCCACACAGGTATCAAATAGGTGTGATACAATCGCAATGTAAATCTTTTACAGCATTAAAATGACTACTCATCTGTTAACAAGTCATTATCCAACATGAAGCCCAGAGTTTCTTGATGAGACTCTTATGGTAAGTCATCAAAGATGATGGTTTTACCGTTCCCCTTTCTGATACTATACATAATCTGCAACAAAGAACCACTAGCATAATTGCTGAAGCACAAGCAACAAACAATCTGCTGACAAGCATTTCAGAAGAATGTTACCACTACCTTGACATCTACCTCTTTCTTGTCATCTATCATGGAATGAAAAGTGCAAACACTAAACATCTTTAATTCCACAAAACAAAATTTGGATGTTTCCATACAGAACATACAGACTGCATGTACATATTTCCTACAGTTCTGATATGAAATACTGAAGCTGTCTACTTCAGTAAACCCACACAAAAAATAGGATTAAATTGACATTATTAGTTTAGCTGCTCCATACCATTTTATGTTTATTCTATATTTAGAAATGACAGACAAGTTGTAGAGCTTTATAAGGATGGACATAACAAGCTTGTGCAATTAAAAGTGTTGTTAATGTGTCCTACCCATTCTCTAACTGTACTCAAGAACTAATAGCCATTACTGCATCATTTGAACAAATTTATTACAATGTCTAGGTATCAAAGGCAATTAAATAGCAGATATATTTATGCTGAGAATGTGTGCAGTTGGAACATTAATTATGAACAATGAAGATGTACTAGTACGACATTCAGTGACCAAAGGTTAATTTTGGAGAAAACAATATTTGAAGTCTTAATTTTGAAGTCTTAATTTTGAAGTCTTAATTTTGAAGTCTTAATTTTGAAGTCTTAATTGTGAGGTTTGCTGGGATTGTGAACAAATCAAAACATGAAAAACAGAGGTGGTATAAAACAAGGAGAAAAAAAACAAGAATAAAACAAAACATGAGCAGATTGAGCCAATTCAGAGTCTTCATCCATTGAACCAAAAAGCATCTGGAATCAATGGAATGAAGTCCCTTTGTCATCTATTGTAAAAGGGCTGGTACCTCTGAAACTGTCCTGAGTACAGAGAGTAAGACTGACTCTCTTATATTTTACTTACTTCCAGCAGTATCAGACTTCATATTCTCGGTGTTCCTTATCATAAGACCATCGATACTTATACTAGATAAGTTTTTTTCAATATCTGTAAGAGAGTTTTTTTTTTTTGGGGGGGGGGGGGGGGGGGGCGACTTTTATTTTTGCCACTCTTGTCTGTGTTTTCTCTCTTGGTCTCATTTTCTTTTTTAATTCCTGCTATTTCCCATTTCAGGGCTTACCTTGTGATTCTGTTATTTCTTCTCATTGCATGACCACCTTCTCTTTCTGATTGTAGATGAGATTGTTGGTTGCATGGACATTATCTAACAAAGAAGTAATTAAATTCACACAAATTAAAACTTTAAAAATATATGTCAAAATGATTAGAAATTAATAATAATAAATAAAAAAAAAATATTATCTTTCCTAGTAACTTACAGTGGTAGCAGTCATTCTTCACATAATTAACCAAATCATTCACTAAAATGGTATTTATTATTTCTATCACTTATTATTTTTGCTTATTCCTGACTAGAAAAGTTATCCCACAAATGAACCTAATCTAAATAATAATACATGTTGATCTTAAACCACTACTGAGACAAGATATCTACACGTGCAAAAGAACAAAAAACAGAGGTAAATAAATATAGTTTAGCATATACATTAATTACAAATTATACAGAAAAGCATATATACGGTGAACATGTGTGTAAAAAGATAAATGAATACTATAGAAATAGCTTGAGTTAGCACCAACAATTGTTTTGAATATCATTTAAAGACATAAATATAAACATAGTATAAAATGTGTACACAATGACAACAAAAGCATCTGAAGAAAAAAAAACAATAATAAATATATAATTGATAAGCATTATCTAATCTAAGAATTACAGTAAACATCTAAAACTGCATTATTTATTAACATCAAGTTGTATATCCTTTGCAGAACATTACATTCACCACAGTCCACCTGAAAGAATCTCTGTCTAGCCAGATCTCCCACTTCTCGTGTTCAAGGTCTCCTTGATGTCTTGAAACCAACTTCTTCTTGGACTGCCCCTGATGCATCACATTATTGTTTTTTTTCCAGCCCGCTGTGTCTTTTGACATGGCCATATTATTTTAATTTCCTCTGTAGAATGGTGTTTATAAACCAGTTCTTTCTAATGTTTAAGTATTTGAATGTCTTCACTGCTCTTTTTCACTATCCAGTAAAAGGTATCTTAAGGATTTTTATGTAGCATTTTGTTTTGAATGAATCGGTTTTCAATTTCATTGCTGCTTGCGAGAGCTTTCTCTTTTTTGGGTGTCATGATTTCTTGGCAGTCTGCAATCAGTAGTTTGCTGTTGCTTTCTGATTGGTTCTGGCCACTGCCACTTAACACCTTAGGTTCCTGTTGTGTCCTGAGCCCAATACCATGCCATTCCAGCTCCTGCATTTGATACCACTATTGACAGAGTTGATCCTTCAATTAAATTATTTATATTTTTACCAAAATAGAATTTAAAGGATTTGAAGTTATTCTTGTCTAAATTATGGCATTATACTAACTTTTTTTAATAATAAACTGCACCTTTGGCAGGTGTGGACAGACCTATAAAAGATATCTAACTGGTTGCATCCATGTGGATGACAATTGGTGAGATAGAGTCTGTGGGTGCTGTGGCAATTCTTTAACTGAAACCAGCAGACCCTGGATGATTATGAATGCTCAACCATTAAGAACAACATCTCTGGCTCCACAGTTCAAAAGAAAAACATAAATTTCCTTAACCCATGTTAGGGTATGAACCACTTCTTGAATGAGGTTGCAGCACTTCTCAGAGTTTGTACAAAAACTCTGGACCAGAACCATGGATAATGCTGCTCCATTACACCATTTAAAAGAACCCTATATTAACTCACATGACAGACAAGAAGTGTGTAATCCACATGATCTGGCATTATGGATTTTTTAGAGGGGTGATGGGTAACAAATTCCAAGATTTTTAAAACTTACAGACACATTTTTATTCTAAATAAATGCAGTACCAATATATTATTAAAAAACATTACAAAATAAATTCTACATTTAGTGCTTCAAGTTTGTCTGTATAATATCACATGCACCCTCTATCACCAGTTAGATAGTTTCAAGCTCAATAAGTTCCACAAACATATAAAGAAATATATAGCATAAATAATAAAGATACAGAATTATAATTAAGCAACATATTACAATGTGGCAGAAAAGGTGATCTTTTTTCTTATGAAATTCAAGAAAATATTTTGTCAGTATCTACATTATTTAACACTGTATTCTGTGACAGAACATAACTGCGTCTCTAGATTGGCTGATGTTTACCCAGTTTTAAATGGATACTAGCCAGATTTTGTTTTCATGGAAAGAGATATGGCAATGATGTAGTGCTAATCAAATTACCCCAAAATGAGCAGAGTTTTAAAAAACAATATAGGCGCTATCACCATATTTTCTATATGCCGAGTTTGCTGAAAGACTATGTTCTTCACTTCATCTGTGACAGAACACTCACTGACTGCAAATGGCATTGTCAAAATAATCAAATCTTTAGGCTAAATATCCACCCTATTCTTTAAGTTAATATTCTTTAAGTTAATATTCATTAAAATACTATTAAATAAATAGCGGAAAAAAGCACAAATGAAAAACAAGGCTTACATGACATTCTACAACAGTTTGTGTAAAAAAAATTAAAGAGTAGCACATTGCAAACAGACATGCACACACTGTCTTAAAATTGTACAGAAAACTAAACAGAAAATGCAATTATATTATCAAATCTAATTATTATTATCTTACTTCAAGATTTGTGTGAAACAAGTAATTAGTGATCAAACTCAAACAAAAAGCTAAACATAGTTAAATGTGGTCTGCTACATTTAGTTTATGTTTAAAAGAAATCTTTTTGTTATGATAATCAGACAGAAATTTATTATTTTAAAATGTGAAAAGTAATTATGAGATTAGGATACAAATAATGTATGTCTTCATTCAGTCTTATTGTTAAGACAATATGGCAGGTGTAAACAAATTTGAATTGCTAATTAATATTTTAACTAAAGACCTTTAAAAAAACAACAACCTAAAACCAGGCAAATATAAATAAAAATAATTGCATATAAGTAACAATATTGGTAGTTTAATCAACCACAAGCAATTAAATATATCTAACCAGAGTAAGGCACTTTACAATGTAACTGACCAAAATCCATCTTGCATACAGAATTGTTATATTATGTTATCTTGTATTAGGTTTAAAATATGCAAATTGAATGAGAATATTTTCATTGAAATAACCAAAACAGTTACATTTTTTTTTTTTTGCAGTTTAATTTTATATGTTCATAAAATTATCAAATTTGTTAATAATTTAAGCCAGAACTGTCTGATACTTTGTGAAAATACACTTCTTTTATTCAGACTAATGAACATTCCTTCTTTGATAGCTATTAAAGCTAAGAATTTTTAGATGCTGTTACGAGGTTACAAATTAACACAAGTTAAGTTAGAATGGTACAACATATCAAGAGTAATGATCTGTTTGATGTTAGACTCTCCAAATCATGACAACTGAAATAAGAATAGCCATAATGTTGACAGCTGTCAAAACACCAACACTTGAAGCTCCACTTCTGATCTCCAATAATCCACAATCACCGTTATACACTGTTGCATCACAATTCAGTACTTGTCTGTTAGAAAATACACCAGTTAGAGTGTAAAGAAAAGAAACAAGATATAAATAACTATTATTAAATAATTTAATGTGTCAAAATGGTAAACAAGGAAACAGACTTTTTCATTTTTATATCAAACAAAGAATAAGCATAATTAATGAATTATAAATGGGTAATCCTATGACGCTGTAGGCGGGATGATAGGCGACAGGTTTATTCCAGAATGAAATTTACCTGTAGCTTCATGCAGATTTCATGCAATACAGGATGGGGACAATTTGATACGAATAGTAGTGGATTGGATGTGTGTGAAATTCCATGATCAGGTCATAAATTACTAACCATTTCAGGGGAAGAGGTATGTTTTCAACACTCGGAAAAAAAATTCACAAACAAATAAACAACAGAAAAAAACAAAGAACAGACAACCCAAAACACGATCAAACCAGTAGTACTCAACACAGAGCCTTGTATTGAGAAACCTACACTAAAGCACACAGCTAATTAAGCAACTCTGGTGCACTTTTTTCTGCTTTAACTGCCAAGGGTTATTTAATGTGCACACAGGACCACCTGTTTTTTTTCCATTATCTGAGAAGATAAGACACCAAATCTCAGTGACTGGAGGAGGGTAAAGCCAGGAAGAAGTCACTGATTCTAAAAGACAAATTCCCACCTGACTGGTGGGAATTAAATCCAGGTCCTTGTTCAGAGGTCAATATCTTATCTCTAGATTACCCAGCCTCCAATCCTGAATCAAAACAATTATCCAGTCAATGGAAACACCAACTTCACTGCAATAAAGCACATCAAGTTCATTCCAATATAAAAAAAAATTATGATGTGTTTCTTTTGATATAAAGGGGGACTGCACACCTCCTGGGTATACAGGTACCAAATATTTTATCTCAACATTTTGAAAAGATTGCATTAAAAGTGTGCAACGAATAGGACAGAAATGTGGATCATCAGAGACAGGTGGCTGCTCAATGTCTGTTCAACAGTTCCTGGAAAAAAACACATGGCAATGTGGCACTCTCAAAACTAGCCCAACCTCAGAGAAATATGGATTCACCAACACAGACAAAGTAAAAGAAGTTTGTGTTCACCAGCTTGATATCTCTAGCAATGTCTCAAGGGATTGAATTTTGTGTGAATATCACTTTTTCCTATTTTTCATACCGGCAGCTGTGTGCTCAGGTGTCCCCCGCCATACAGGCAAATATTCTCCTACTTCTGAGGTAGTCTCATAATTTTTATCAAGAGTTTTAATGTTTTGGGGTAGATTTTTTCCTATTAATTTTGCCTGGCCAGCAGCCTTTTTGGCCTACTCATTTCGATTTCCAACTGCCAAAGATTTTTTAACATGCGCAGAATGCACACGGGACCTTCTGATTTGCTCCTTTATTCGAGAGGGTTAGACATCGAACCAAGGATCATTTTGTCCAGAGGCTGACATCTTACCTTTAGATCCCCCTCCCCCCAAACAAGAAAAAGAATTGTTGAAGTTTCCATTTGAAGAATCCATTAACTATTTCAAGCAGGGGAAAGAAAATGTTACAAGTGCATTGACTTAAGTAGAAAAAACTCTAATGGAGTATAAGTGTCCTAAACTGTTATTTAACCTTTAATATTTATTATTAGCAATCTTCAAAGTAATCTAAACCCTAAAAAACATTTGTTGATACTGTGTGTCAACAACTTACTTGAGATCATATAGTAGCATGTTGAGAGCCTCCACAATACGACCTTCACTAAACCGTGACCCTGACCTGTAAGACAATAGGTTACGGTAGTATGGTGTCAGCTTCTTCATTGCGGTTCCCCCTCCATAAATTGCAAGCTGTGGTAACAAAATATACAAAACATTAAGAGAGAAAATATACAATTTTTTTCATGAAAAAAATATAAAATCTGGTATACAGCACCTACAGTTCCAAAGTGACTGAGTGTTTCCTTTTGTTGTTTTTAGGAGCTCTCTTTCTGTGATGGCCTCTGAAAATATCCTTGCTAGTCTCCTCAACTGTCCAGGGATATCTCAACAAACCCCCTACACAACCATCTTTTCACCAATTTGTCGACCCACCAGACAGTGACTGAAAGTCCCCAAATATTATATTCTGTAACTTCACCATACTAGACCACAGCAGGTGGTGGCCCTGTGCTTTACTTTTTTGTTAATTGCCTCCTCCCATATCAGTGACCAAGGTGACCATTCCTTATTCATCTCAGCTGACTGCAGAACACCAGTTTTGGATTGCACCAATATTCACTTTACTGCAGTGACAGTGCATTAATTACTATACCACCAGTATTCTTTCTTCATAAATACCTCTTCTTCTACCTTTAAGCTCCCTGTGGAGCATAGGTCTTCAACAAACACTTTCCAAGCCATTCTGTTTCTTGCTATTCTTTTAGGATCGTTCCATGTCTTCCCCATCATCTTCATCTTTGCTCCTATCTGTCTTCTCCAAGAATTCCTTGGTTTTCCTCTATGTCTTTTTCCCTGGGGATTCCAAAAAAGGGCCTGTTGTGTAATACTCTCAGTTGGCTTCTGCAGTGTGTGTCCTATCCAGTGCCATCATTTTCGCTGTATCTCTTTATCCACTGGTATCTGACTGGTACATTTCCATAATTCTATGTTAGTGATTTTGTCCTACCATTTCCATCCTTTTATTCTGCGTAAGCATCCATTAATGAAAGTCTGTATCTTCATGATTGTCAATTTTGTTGTACACATAAATACCTACTGTAGTTTAATTATCAGAACCAAACTGACAATTTAAATAAATTATCTAGGACCTACCACTTTGTCCTCAAGTGAGTAAAATATGATGATATCCTCATCACAATTTCCCATGTTCCAAATAGTCTCCAAAGTGCCGGCAAAAATTTGACCCTGATCTTCTAGAGTATTGCGTTTCCCATCATTGCTAAAAGACAAAAAAAGGGGACACATTCAGAATTACAGCAACACATAACTTGTTGAATTGTCTGCTAAAACAAAATTGCAGTCAGAATAAGAATCACAAAGAAATTAAATGCTACAAATTGTAATAATAAAATATAACATCATTAACTATAAAAACACTTTCAAGATACAAATGTGTCTATAACAACAAAAAAATTAATAATTTCATATAACTCTTTCAGATTTTTTTAACACAGTAGAACATTTCTAACACAGTAGAATCCCGGAACCACATTTGCAGGGGAAGGTTCCAAGTACTCCTTTGAGGTAATTGAAACTATGGACAGCAGCAAACCATCATAAGAGACAGGTGAATATATATACAGGCATATATATAAGCAGTGATATCTGCAATATGTGCCATTTTGGCACGCAAGGTTTCTGTTTTTGAGATTGTGGTTCTGCCCCATGTGCCATCTTCGGCTCAAAAGGACAATATATATATATATACAGGCAGCAAACCTGTAGAAACCTTTTGTCAAGTTTAAATTATAGATTAACCCCTACATTGCTGAATTATCATCACCATAATCTTGAGACAATGGGAAAAACTGTGCATATATAACACTATAATTATTTTTTAAAATTAATATTTAAGAAAAAAACTATGCCTTACAATAACACAAACAAAATTCCATAAGTTCTGTCAGCAATGAAGCAAGTACAATGGCACCACTTTTTAGAGGATTGAAATTTTAATAAAACTAATCTGTTTAAAAATTTGTTAAAAAAAAAATGTGTAAATACTTTGATCTAAACATGGTTAAAAGGAAAATTAACCTTATTATTTGCACTATATATAAGTCATTTTTTGATTATCAGAATTTCAGGGGAAAAGGATGATGCTCCTTCGGTATCAAAACAAGTCTAAAAATGTGTTTTCTGGATATATCAGTAGTGAGAAGTAAAACAATCAGGGTAGGCGCAAATAGGCACATCAGGTTTAAAAAAAGTTAAGCACAATAAGAAATCAACAAGTAATAAATAATAAATATTATTATAAAGAATAATAAAAAAGATTCTGTTGTCCCGCTTTGCAGCCATATCAAACAAAAATAAATAGACCATTGATATACTGGGAAATAACATTAAATTCCTTTTTTTTTAAATATTGGAATCCCCAAAGGAGGAGACAAAGGGGAAGGCCAAAATATACGTGGAGAAGATACATGGAAGCAGAGATGAAGAAGATGTGGAAGACATGGAGCAATATTTATTAAATGACACCAAACTGGAAAGCTTCAAAAGTGTTTCTTGAAGGCCTGTGCTCCACAGGGAGTTGAAAGAAGATAATGAACAATGATCAAAGTTATGGTTGGAATAGCACAAGGTATCATCATGATACTCAGAACAATGCACATTTAAAATAATTAAAGTCCACAGCATTTCTAGAATTTTCTACTTTAATTTTTTTTTTTCTAACCAAGGGAACAAAAATAAAATATCAGATTTTTTTTTTTCGTTTGTCAGCTTTTACCTCTGACGAAGTCCCTAGAGACTAGGAACTGAATTTTGCGTGTTAATCCATTTTTCCCTGGCAGCCATGTGCACATCAGATATAGGGTTCATCTTCTACTGTAATCATCTATATAAAACAAAAAGTGAAGTAAAGGTTCCCTCCACGCCTTGCTAGGCATATGGAGAATAAGATGTTAAGTGACCATATTTTTCTATGACCACAGCACATTTTTGGGTGATGTGGTCGGTATCACGCCAGGCCGCCTTTATTTCCTAGAAAAAAATTTCTGGTACCCATTTTTAGAGGCTGAGTGAACCCTGGAGCCTTGTCGGTCCAAAAAAAAAAAAATACACCACTGCTGGGCATCGAACTCAGGCCCTTCTTCTATATATTTATATAAGTAGACAACAATTTGTACATTTTAAAAACCAAAATATTGATTCTCTACTGTGCAGCTTCAAAAACTTAAGAACTACATACGATTATGTATTTGCATTTCTAAGAGAAGATAACATTCTTACTTTGTCTGAATTTTCATTCGCCTCACTAATGCCACACCAATGTGGTATCCAAGAGGTGGTTTCCTTTCATTTTCACAGAAATAAGTGCTACAGGGACATCTTGTACTGTTGAAGGCAGCATCCTTCAGAATCCAGTTAATGCTGCTAACTTGAAAATGAACAAGTAAAAAGGTTGAGTCTAGTCATAAAAATGTCACAACAATTTAAAATGTACATTATTTGTTACAACAAACCAGGACATAGCAATTTAAGTCTCTCAGAAAATGAGAATACAAAGATATTTCCTACATTAAAAGTATGAATTTGTATTTGTCTGCAAGGCACTTGACAGCAACAGCTGGAAGCTGTCAGAGACTCATAGCTGGCTGATGGCTTGTGTCTGCATCTGTGAACCAGAACCATCCAGACCATACTCCACCTCTTCTCAGTGCCTCTAGAAAAAGACTAACCAGTCTAGTCTGGCCAAGCAAGTAGTGATCAAAGAAGAAAGACAAGACAGTACTAAAAAATGCTGTCGGATGTGTTGCGCCAATAAACCACAACACGACACATGTATGCCCAATTAATGTTCTTTTAATGACAAAATGACGAAGAGGTCTATTAACTTCATTAGTGGAGTCAAAGGCACCTGCCTCACAGCAGCAGAGCTGGAAGTTGTCAGCAAACAACAGCTTTTGGCTTGTGCTAGAATCAGTGAACCAGAACCACCCAGACCCTGCTCCACCTATCTATTGTTTCACCAGAAACAGACTAACCTGTCTAGTCTGATCAAGTGAGTAGGGATCAAAAGGGAAGACAACCCTGTACTCAAAAATGTTGTGCTGAAGTTGGATGTACTGGGCCAAAAGGTGCAAATATCAATTTTATAACAAACCACAACACGACGCAGACATGCCCACTTAACATCCTTTAAGGACGGAAGACAAAGAGGTGTGATCCTTTAGTCATTGGGTGAATCCAAATGAACGAATTCCATTAGTAGTCATTGGGTGAATCCAAATGAATGGATCCATTAGTAGTCATTTGGTGAATCCAAATGAACGAATTCCATTAGTAGTCATTGGGTGAATGCCAGAAAGAAATATTTGCCATTTGTTGTGAAAAAACCCAGAAGTAACAAATTGTGAAAGAATGTTGGTGAAATGGAAATTTTTACGATGAAAATTTCACGAAATTTTTAATGCACAAATGTCACAATCGATTCCTCTTAAATAAAGGGATAATTAGCATAGGTAAACTTCACCGGAAAAAAACAAGACTGCACCTTTAGCTGTTTATCTGTTTTATTATTCATCAATCAATTTTTTATCTCTGTAAGTTTTGTTTACTGGCACTGTATGTTTAATTTCTTACAATATATTCTTAGTATACGATATAAAAGTAAGGTAAATTTATCTCTGAAGTATACATATTATTGCTTGAGTGTTGAGTGTTTGAAACCTCACATTACTAATTCACAGCATTTAGAGAAAATGTTTCTGGTATTCTTCCTTAATCTGATTACCTTCATAATCTCTGTGAGTCATGTATTTATCTTCCAGCTTGGGGTTAACTATCAAGTGCCCATCAAGGAATTAACCTTGTATCAGTGGGTCATGAAGTAACTATTCACCTTTTCTGATATTTCAAGCATTCACTATCTTTGATTATGGTTAGTCGAAGACCCCAGTATCAATGCAAACGAATTAAAATCCATAATTGCTCAACCGCCCATGACGGTGGAATCATTTGAATTAAAACTCATCTCATTGAAGGATCCAAACAAAGAAAGGCAGCTGAAGTCCCCATCATTAATAGTTACAGCGCACGCCAAAAGTGGCACCCAAAATGTATGCAGTTGAACTGTCTTTCATCATACAATATCATTATTCATCGTAAGCAATCAGAATATTGAAACACAATCCAGATGAAAAACAAAGCTCACGGTGTGCACAGAGCACTAAACTCAGTAGCTCCGGCAGCAAGCGGACTTGGAATATGAGGACACTGCAACACTTTTCAGACTGAACCTCAATGGTTCCTGCTGCCTATCCACCATATTGACTGGAAATCCCTATATTTGATTATTCAGCCTAAGGTGATAGTATTAATAACTTCGGGAGGAAACAAACAATAAAAAATTAATATTATTATGGAGGGAAACTTCCAAGGTGATAGATCAGTGAATCATTTCAGGGGAAGAGGTATGTTTATAGCACTTGGCAGAGGATATTTACCTTGGAAGAGGTATGTTTACAGCCCTATAACTAAGCTGGACGTGTGCTCTAGAGTTTTGATTCTCATGACAAGGCGCTGTACCAAGGAGTATGGGTTCGATCCTGCTTCAGACCATCTATTGTTCTTTTTTTTTTTCTGTTGATTATTGATTGGGTGCTGTAAACATACCTCTTCCCCTGAGATGATTCACTGATAATAACTTACTGTGTTCACCAAGCAGACCACTGGGATCACAAACAAAGCCTTCTTCATTGAAACCTAGACCGCATTTTTTTGGCTCCTGTCGTGGATTATGCAAATCACTGGGTAACCACTCATAATTTGACTGGCCTGACACCAAGTCTGAGATAACGATCAGCAATGTTGCAATAATGAAAGGCAGCATGATGGTTGGTGAATATCTGTATCAAAACATAAACATATGTATGTGTGCTAATTATTAATCAAACATAAAAAATACAATGAATCTGAATCAATCTATCTATTGTCCTTTCAAGCTGAAGATGACACATAAGGAAGAAATTCTAGTCTTTTGTGTCTGACAATATTTCAATTGTTAGATCTTGCTCAAGACTTGCAATGGGTCCCACCACATGGCTCTGCTCTGAAAGAGTTGTTTAGTCTCGGTGAGGGAGCTGATGTCTACTGTTGCTGTCTCTCGTTTAATTTTCTTTTTAAGGTTGGCCTCTTTTTCTTTTACCCTCTGTTTCCCATTTGAAGGCCTGCTTTGGGATTCTTTTGCTGTCTCTTCTCATCATATGGCCAGAATATGACCACTTTCTTCTCTTGATAGCTGATATTTTGGGATCTTTGTCATTGCTCTTATTTCTGCACTAGTCTTGAATTCATTCTTTTAACATGCCCCAAAATACTCATTTGTCTTGCTTGAATTGTGTTTAGTAGTTCTATTTTTATTTTTAGTTTTAAGTTTAAGACTTCATTATTTGTTTTCTTTCCATCCATTTGTTCCTATTCTATAAATCCACATTTTTCAAAGGCTTCAATTTTCTGTTGTTTTCTTGTTTAATGTCCATGTTCCTGCACCATACAGGAATGTTCAGAAGATATAACATCTTGTTATTCTTAGTCTTAGCCATGGTGTTAATTGTTTTGATGTTAGTATATTTTTCATGGCAATAAAATTACTTTTTGCCATTCATATTCTTTTGTTTATTTCAGTTTACATTACTGGTTATAGTATGTCAAAGGTAATTGTAGCACTGTCTCCAGGTTTATTCCTTCTGATGAAGTCATACAAAAATGCTATGTTTTTGTAAATACCCTACCTAACTGACAAAATTAGATACAGTTATATTATATATAATATATATTATTATATCAGTGTTTTATTAATAAATCATGCTTGGCACAGTTGTATTATTACTCACTTTCATTATTTATAAGTTATTATGTTAAGAAAAGCAGTGTTTTCAATTTTTTTTAAAAATCACAAATTATGTTAAGTTGAGGTGATTTTTCACTATTTTTATAATGAATTATTAGGTTGAGAGGCATTTTTTTATATTATCAGTGTTTTATTAATAAATCATGCTTGGCACAGTTGTATTATTACTCACTTTCATTATTTATAAGTTATTATGTTAAGAAAAGCAGTGTGTTCATTTTTTTTTTAAATCACAAATTATGTTAAGTTGAGGTGATTTTTCACTATTTTTATAATGAATTATTATAGGTTGAGAGGCATTTTTATGTTTTTTATCACAAATTATCATGTTAGGTAGAGTAGTAGTTGTGTTTTTACTGTTTTTATCTCAAATTATCATGCAAAACTGCATTTTTACTGTTTTTATCAAATTATAATGTTCGGTTGAGTAGTGCCTCCCCTGTTTTTATCCCCTTTCCTATACATTCATATGTCAGCAGCAATGTATCTCCAACAGTGTCTTTAACCATACTGATACATTTTAACACTACAGGCTATTAGTCACATAAATATAATATGTATAATTAATATTATAATTATCTATATAAAAAAAAGTATAATTATCTATATAAAAAAGTATGTATTTGTCTAACCTAGAACTTCCTATAAATATGTCTTTTCTTGCCGTAACATGTTTCCGATATGTCTATATTATACTATATATATATATGATTTCATAAACCTCATTAATGTCTTCCATCTGCTCATTAAATGTCCAAGTAATAATAACTACTCACTAATCAGACAACTGATTTGTGAATAATACAAACATTTCTCATTTCAAATTTCTCATGTTCAATTTGTTATTCAGGAATATCATAATTTTTTGTGTGTGATTTATTTGTAAAATGAATGTTGTTAAATGAATTTTATTTGTAATTTTAAACATTGTTGACATTGTTTTTGTTGGTCAATTTTTTTTTAATTTTGAAACATTTATCATCATTTATTTATATTTTTAAACTTAACTAGACCTTCAGTCCTTCACCAAGATTCAAGATGAGTCAGTTAGAGTAACTAATATTCTGATAATTTTGTAACATTTTTTAACTATTAACTGTTATTTATGTTACTTACTTGTATGTCTTAAGTTCCGAGTAACAGTAAAGCACAAATGACACAAAAAGAAAAAAGCTTAGTTCATCAAGGTAGACTGTGGTGACTGTTTTCTTAACTATTGAACTAGAAATCTGAAAACTGCCTCTACTCGACGCTACCCTCCTATTCAGTCTTTAAAACTTTACTTTAGCCAGTGTTGGTAACACTGTAGCTGTGGTGTGTACGCGCTAGACTCTAGACTGAGACTAGACCTTACTTATTTTATTATTATCAATATTATGACTTATATGTCTTGTCTTATAGTTATAGACTACCGACTACCTACTCACTCTACTGTACATTACATAGACTGACAGACAATGTTTCAAATTCAATGTATGATGGGTACGGCATAGAAATGTCAAGTAAACGTATCAAAAGGGTTTCTCTCTTCACTCGCACACCACGGGCTCAGCAGCACTGTACTGTACATGTATTGTTAATATTGTACAACACTGTGTGTAAGTTACACTGTAACTGTAGCACAACTTTTAAACTTCATCGTGACCTCAACAATCTTCGCTCGGCGGGATTGACTAGTACAAACACGAAAACAATACACACGCAAAAGACGTCTGATATTACACTTGAAACCAGATTACAGAACAATAAGCAGATGTTACTTACTCTCTCTGTGGGCGGGATTAAGTAGCTAAGGAGTAGCTAACTGAACGAAGTCTACAAACAAGCCCTCAAACATTCCATACAAGGCGATGACTGGTTCAGCCAGACCCAGGTGAACCACTCCTGTCACTTCCTGTAAAGGGACACAATCGCATTTTAAGTAACAAGTGAAATTATTTTCTTTCTCTGTCTGTCCCACATAGACCGTGAAACGTTTTGTGGAGCCACAATTTGTTATCGTTGGCCAAGTGTATCGCACTAGCAGTTATTATATAGTCTATGCCGCATTGGGGTTTCTGTGTTATGGTCTCATCACTAGGACACATGTACTTTGCAGAACGTTGCATTCACCACAGCCCGTCTGAAAGAACATCTAGCCAGATCTCCTTCTAATGCCATGTTCAAGGTCTCTTTGATGTCTTGAAACCATCTGGTCTGCCTCTGATGCTTCATCCAAGAACCATGCCTTCCATTATTGTTCTTTCTAGTCCGCTGCTTCTTTTGAAGTGACTATAGTGTTTTAATTGTATCTGTAGAATTATGTTTATTATGTGCCAGTATTTTAATATTTAAGTCATTTATGTTTCTAAGCTTTATTTCATTATCCAATCCAAGGTATCTTAGTGATTTTTCTGTTATAGTTTGTTTTTAATACATCGATTTTCTTCCTTGCTGTTTGCGAAATTTCCATGATTCACAACCGTATATTAATATCGGAAAGATGCATGCTCTTAGTAATTTTAATTTTACTGGTGATCTATATATCTCACACTCGAACCCTCAAACCGAGGACAGTTGTCCCCAATGGTTAGTGGTTATATCGGTTAGGCACCATTCATTTGAAGTTTATTGTAATGACTACGTGATACCTCTTTACGGCTTCCATGCAAGACGCATAGTTCCAGTATTATTTTTATGAGGGTTCTTATTACTCATTGTCACTTTGATGACATCGTGGTCTTCTTTCCTCAAACCCATCTCACATGCTGTGCATGACTGCTTGTTAGTTGTCTTGCTTTTTTTCGGAAACATTAAACTGTAGACCTAAATAGTTTACTAAACCATTATTCTCTTGGCTGCTATCTTTTTCCTTAATTTCAATCTATCTCTTCTTTCCTCGATTGTCTCCACTTGTCACAATATATTTCAATTGTTCCATTCTTCTTGCATGGCCACGCAACATTTTTTTAGTTTTCCCAAATGAACTCCAGAAAACAATTGTAAAGGTGAATATGAAAATTAATATTCTTCTAATTCTTTCCTTCTTTGTTTGCCTTCAGCGTCGATGGATGACATAGCATAGTTGACTGTTTAGCTTTTCTATTAGCCTCTCTGCTGTTATTTTTCCTGGTGTTTCTAATAATCCATCAATCCATCTTGTTGGAGGTCTGGTACTCTCGCATCGTTTCCTGAAGGCTTATTGTGTCGTATTTTGATCTCTCCCTATTATCACATGGCCAAACCATTTAATCTGTTGCTTATTTATGTATTTAATAGAGGCGATTATTCATAGTTTGTTTTTTCCTCAGTTCTTCACTTCTGATCTTTTCTCTCAGCCTGCCACTTGTCGAACACGCTTCATTTCGGTAACGGTTACTTTTCTGGAGTCTAGCATCCAGATCTGAAGATTATGTTGTAGAATGCTCGTGTTGGATAGTAGTGGTGACATCTTGTGATTTGACAATTTTATTATTTGTGCGTGTGTGTCCTTAATCAATTTCTACTGCTTGTGAATTATCGTTTGTCATTAGACTTCCCATGTATATGAATTTATCCACGCCTTTTAAAAGTGAGCCATCTATCGTATTTGATGTTCTGCTTTTGTTTGTTTCTTTTCTGCGATACTCATTATTTATGTTTCGTTAGTGTTGATTTTCATGCTGTTTTGGGTAATTGTGATGTTAAGTGTCTAATGGATGCACAGCAACGCCAGCTGGACAAGACCCTGCGCTCCCTTCCAGTGGTGCCTCAAGAAAAAGTCTGGCCAGGTAAGTTCGTATCAAAGATGGGAGAGCAAAACAAATGACGTGCTGAGCCTGAATGTGTTAGGCCGAAATGCGCCGACACCATGAAGCGTGCTGTAAAACAACAACACAACGTAGTCACGCCCACTTAACGTCATTTTAAGGGCTAGCGATGAAGAGTAGTCGTCAGACTAACGTACATCAAAAGAAGAAAAAAATAAAGTGCGTAAAACCCGAAGCCGTGTAAAAATATAACAGATATAATAATTTTTTTAAAATAAGTGAACACAGTGTAGACTGTTGGGAATTGAACCATCACCTGGTCAACAGACGACTCACTAACCACTTCGTCATACATATTTTCATTTCACTAACAAAAGAATATTTGTTTGTAAAAAGGAGAAAACCTTTGTCCAACTGAGAATTGAACCACCGTTCATCTGGGCCTATTTGGGAAATTACTGGATTAATTTTCTCGGCCACTCATTCCCTTTCATAAATACGCGGGCACAAACAAGCAAACTATCGTTAAGATTTTTTTTTGCTCTCATTTCTTTGGCGTGTCTGGAGTATTCTATACGAAAATTAAAGATCTCATGCCCAGTGCAGTCGTCACGAGGTGTTTGTGTCAAATAAAAAAATACGTGTAAATAAATGGCCTTAACGTGGACTCAAATCAACGTTCACCTTATTATAGAACGTTTTGGGCCACTCTCTCAGTGGTTCTCAAATAAATGCTGTTTGGCACAGACACTACTGTTAATCGATAATACTTTAATTGCCGCGATCATCTAAAAATATATTATTTATACGATTATTATTTAACGTCACATTCAAATAATTACAGAAAGTTGTGCCTCAAGGGCTATCAACGCTTTTGGAGGAAAATGGAATATTGAGTACCAAGAAGTGTCAACTATCAACCCTTACGTATGCGTGTGAAAGCTGGAAAACAAGAAATATAGAAACAAAATTGAACGCATTCGAAAATAAATGTCTAAGGAAAATACTTGGTATAGAATGGAACGAATTCAAAACAAACGAGGAAATTAGAGAAATCGCCAATCAACCACTAATATCTTCAGTAATAAAGAAAAGACGATGGTCATACGTTGGACATGTGATGAGAAGAGATAATAACCGAATAGCAAAGCAAGCCTCATATGGGAAACAACAGGTAAAAGAAAAAGAGGAAGACCCAGGGAGACACTGAGAAGAACATTGATGAGAGAGGCAAGAGCAGCAGGAATCGGCTCCCTCAATGAGATAGAACTGCTTGCACAGAACAGAGACAGATGGCGAGATTTGATAAAATATCTTTAAAAGAAAACTGCTAGAACAAAAATTCATATAGGAGGTGTATCTTGGTCTACGCCTATGGGCCGGTTACGGCTCGAAAGGTCAATAGATAGATAGATAGAAGTGTCAAATTAGTCATCTCGTTTTTTTTTATTCTTATAATCATTCATATTAAAAAAAAACCATGAACTCAAAAATTATTAATTTGAAGAAGCATTAGAGCCCAACAACATCTGGGTTGAAAGTAGTCAGCGACATATAGCAGACTGTGTGCGCACCAGGAATGACACGAGTTTATCAAGATTCTACTCTACCTCCATGCAGGCCAATCTGAAAAAGTGATTATGAATTGAGGCAGGAAGGTAACCAGGTTTCTGAAAATACTTCGTTCAAGTGCTGGATGTGTGGGCGGAAGTACAGCTTGTCACAATTTGCTGTAAATGTCAACACATGTGCATACATTTACAAACACTTTTAAGGGAGGAGATGGAGAAAATTAGTGATTGGGCAGAAGTGGAAGAATGAAGCTAGAAGTTTATATTTCTAGGCGGGTTTACAAACTGTAATCGTGCTCAAAGTCTGTTGCTTGAGTTAGGATCAGTGAACCAGAGCTGATTAACACCCATCTCCACAATGGCCAGGCAAGTAGACCAACCAGCATAAATAAGTGAATAGCACAGAAAGACAAACCTGGCACTCCAAAAGGACAGTACTAAAGTCGGATGTGTTGAGGCTGAAAGGGACATAAATTGCAGCTTGTTTTAAACCACAATATAATAATACTCAAATAAGAATAGTCAGCAAAGAGAAGTCATGAACAGGAGAATGTAAAAGGAACATAATATGAAGTGTTGAATTACAAAGAAAATCATTATGCTAGGAGATTCTTCTTCTACCTTTTAGCTCCCAGTGGAGCATAGGTCTTCAACAAACACTTTCCAAGTCATTCTGTTTTTTGCAATTCTTTTAAGATCATTCCATGTCTTCCCCATCATCTTCATCTCTGCTTCTATCTGTCTTCTCCAAGAATTCCTTGGTCTTCCTCTTTGTCTTTTCCCCTGGGGATTCCAAAAAAGGGCCTGTTGTGTAATACTCTCAGTTGGCTTCCGTAGTGTTTGTCATAGCCATCGTCTTCGCTGTATCTCTTTATCCACTGGTATTTGACTGGTACATTTCCTTAATTCTATCTAGTGACTTTGTCCTGCCATTTCCATCCTTTTATTCTGCGTAAGCATCCATTAATGAAAGTCTGTACCTTCGTGATTGTCAATTTTGTTATTCTCCATGTTTCACAGCCATATAATAGGACCGATTTAACATTTGAGTTGAAAATTTTTTTTTTAATGCTAGGAGATTGGAGAAATGAAACAATGCAAGATTTACCAAACACTATGGGCTGCCTCACATACAAATGTTCAGATCTAATGCTGTCATGCATGCTAATTCATGTCTCAGAATTCACTCCAAGTTCATAGCCAAGACACACCTTGTCAAGTAAAAGATGGTGAGATAACTCCCAGTCAGTAATCCATGCTGGGATCTGAGTGGTCTAGAGGTAAGGTGTCAGCCTCTGGACAGGAAGGTACTGGGATCAAATCTCACCGCAGACAGTGCAGAATTTAAAAAAATTGAACCCATGTTTTCTTCGTGGTGCTACCATTCCCTGATCTCTGGGTAGTGAGATCTGATGTCTAGTCTTCTAAAAAACAGTGAAGCAAACAGGAGGTCTTGTGTGCACTTGTACACATTAAAGAACCCTTGGCAGTTAAAAGTTGAAAGGAGTAGGCCAAAAATGGCAGTTGCCTAGACAAAAATTGTTAAACAAATCTACCAATGCTTAAGACAGAAGTGTGGAGGCTAAAGGTGCAAATATAATAGCTTTACCATAAACTGGCAACACAACACATCCACTTAACGGTGAATGCTTTAAAGAAAAAGTAATCTGTGCAGAAGGCCCATGGTAGTCCTGATTGACAACCCATTACGAGAAGGAAACTCCATAAAAATATGAGTAGCAAAGACCCATTAGTCTGATAAGAGTAATTCCCTAGTGAACTAGCTCTAACTACAAACAACTGTTGTCTTGTAAGGTAGTCAAGAAAAACAAAAATCCTTAGTAACCTAAAAGCATGCTGAAAATATGTGTGCTGGACACCAAGGTGAACAACAGAGCAAAGTAACACACTAAGTCGATGAAAATGTGTGTGCTGGACACCAAGTGAAAAACAGAGCAAAGTAACACACTAAGCTGATGAAAATGTGTGCTGACACCAAGGTGAACAACAGAGCAAAGTAACACATTTGTTGATGAAATGTGTGTTGGACACCAAGGTGAACAACAGAGCAAAGTAACACACTATGTTGAAAATGTATGTGTTGGATGCCAAGGTAAAAAACAGCAAAGTAAAACACTAAGTAAAAAAAAAGTAAAGTACCCCCCGTCACGCCAAGTGGCGTATAGGGAAATATGGTATTAGTGACCCTATATTTTACAGACCTTCAGCACATGACTTTTGGGGTAATGTGGTCGGTATTACGCCCGTGCTGCTTTTACTTTCCCAGAAAAAAATCTGGTACCCATTTAAGGCTGGGTGAACCCGGAGCCGTCGGTTGGGATCGAACCCTACCCCTTGTCCGTAGTAGTCCAGTTCACTAACCACTGAGCTATTGCGGCTCTCACTAATTTTTAGGGAATTAGTAAAACCCAGTGTCCTCGCCAGGGTACGAACCCCGGCTGTTGCTGTGGTAAGCCAACGCCTATCGATTGCGCTAACCGGACACCCAAAGTAAAACACTAAGCTGATGAAAATGTGTGTGTTGGACACCAAAGTGAAAAACAGAGCAAAGTAACACCCTATGTTGATGAAAATACAAAAAAACTGCTGGGATAGTTTGTCAAACAATGGTCAGAAAATGAAATTTCACCACTGAGTTTGTAAGCAATCAGATAATATTACAATATAAAAAATAATCTAAACAACCAAACTGGGTAGTTGTGGAGTAAGACATCAGCCTCTTGGCAAGTAGGTCCAGTGTTGAACCCCTCTACAGGCAGTAAGAATTTTTCTCATGGAATCTATGGTTTCTTCCGATCTCTACACTCTTCGGTATCTAGGTAGTAGAATCCAATGTCCAGCCCTCTCAGAGTATGGCAAAAAAAACAGGAAGTCCTATGTGCACTCTAAGCATGTTTAAAAACTCTCTGCAGTTAGAAATATAAAACAGAGTAGGCCGAAGCAAGGAAAAATTGTTAGAAAAAAACACCCAAAATGTTAGATTCTCAAAGATTACCTCTGAAGTTAAGGGATATCTAGGTTCATGTCAAGGATGCCCACACAAACTAAGGACACACAGCTGAGTGTTGAGGTTGTCAGTACTTTGAACATATCACGTATAAACACAAAATTCAGATTCTTACAAAACCTGCATGGGCTTTGTCAGAGGTTAGAAGGTGAACAAAGTCAAACAACAATTAATGACCAAAAACAAAAATCATCAAATTCATTGAGTTAGAAGTGGACTGGCAACATATGTTGGAATGTATAACTGTTTAATGCTGATTGATCCATAATCATTTGTAGTTGCAGTATATGTATAACAATATTATTATAGAAAATTATCATAAAATTATGCCAAATTTACCTCTGTCTTTTAAGCCTTCTTTAACTTTGGGAGTTAAGTGCTCATTTATAACCTCTAGATTTAAAACATTGTACTTTTATTACTTCATCTTTTCTTTGCCAGAGTTATTAAAGAAATACAACATTATAGTTCACTACTCTAGTCAAGATGAGGTGACAAAAGAGGAATCTATTGTTTCCTCAAGAAAGCAAAACTCAAATTGTAGCATTTAAAAGAAGGATATTTTGATGAAGGCTGATGCTTCACAAAGAACTAAAACATATTTCACCAGCATCTGCACAGTTGACTTGATCAATAAATTACATCACAGGATTTTATTTTATGTTTGTCTTTAACAATCTGTGAGTGGCAACCTAATCACAATCCTACTAGAGCTAGTCATCTATAACACCTTGCTAGAGGATGTACTAGGTCTCTTTATATCCATTACCCCAACTGGGGTCTGTGACTAAATATAAAAGAGAACAGCAGGAATAAACCATTCTTACAACAAACAAAAAAGAACTAGCAACAACTAGTTGATATTCTATCTCATAAAACTATACAGAACATCATAACCTATAAACTAACCAATTTTTTTTTTTCATATCCATAATTAGCAGTCCATCAAGGTTTCTTTCATGTCTTGCTTGTTTATAGTTTGAGAATATTCAACAACCTCTTTGTTGTCTCTGAGTGGCACTGTTAAATTTTTCCTTATATGAACACAAAGCTGCCTGCCCAATTTTTAGTTCATTTGTAAACTATTCACTGTTGAAAATAATTATATAAAAAGAATGGCACAAAAAAAGTGACTATTTTAATCATACAAATCACAAGACAGACCAGATTTTCTCAAGTAAAACAGCATGATAAAAAGATAATTTAGAGGTCTCAAATGGAAAAATGTAATTTAAGGATGAACATGATATAAATATGATGAACATAAAACATAATTGATGAAAATTCAAACTGAACAATATCACACAACTCTGCTTTCATAAAACTTGCTTTCTTGAATAATGAACTGCACCCAGTAAAGCACAATACTAATGGTTGTAAACTTCTTGGACTTGAAAGCTTTGTGAAAGACTTTTGAAGAACATTACTGGTTTTCTTTATTTATGATGATCTTTAAGTTGCAACTATTTTTATTTTGTATTCCCAACAGTATTGTCCACTGCCTGAGGCAAAGGTATTTTGCTTACATTGTAGATAATTTTGCATATTATAAACAAATTATTCTTAAAATTATAATAAACATTAATATGAAGAGGGAGCCGCGAAGCTCAGTGGTTAGTGAACTGGACTACAAAGGACAAGGGTAGGGTTCGATTCCAACCAACGGCTTCCGGGTTCACCCAGCCTTAAATGGGTACCGGATTTTTTTCTGGGAAAGTAAAGTGGCACGGGCATAATACCGACCACATTACTCTAAAAATCATGTGCCGAAGGTCTGTAAAATTTATGGTCATTACACCATATTCCCTATACACCGCCACTTGGCGTGACAGGGGTACTTTACTTTTTTTACATTAATATGAAGAAATAAATAAATAATCATAAATGAAAAGAGGATTATCAATTAATGAAGTCTTTTTCAGGACAATCTGGAGCAGTTTTACTACTAAGTTGCAACAATCAACACCCATTATGATTTTATAATTCTCCTTTCCTGCAAGATCATCATCCCTGACTCGTAAAACAATCTTGCCCAAATTTTCATTTGACTCCATCATAGTATGAGCTTGAGCAATCTCTGATAATGGAAATACTTTGTAAATGATTGGCCGAAATGTTCCATTTGCAAACAATTGGCTTGACAACTTAACAAAATCATGGACCAGAGCTGCCTTGTACTGAAATATAAGAATGCAAATCATGATAAAGACAGACTCATAATTATGTATGCAATACTCAAAAAGCTAATAAATGATCACAGAAGTAGTTGAAAGTAAGAAAAGAGCCCTGTCATAAATATATGGTGTTTGTGACCATAATTTTTACAGACCTACGGCACATGATGTTTGGGGTACTGTGGTTTGTATTATGTACATGCCGCTTTACTTTTCCAGAAAAAAATTTGGTACCCATTTAAGGATGGGCGAACCCAGAAGTTGTCAATCGGGATTGAAATTTACCCCTTTTCCTCTGTAGTCCAGTTTACTAACCATGAGCCATCACAGCTCCCAGAAGTAGTTGAATTAGTAATATATTTCATCCATCTTCTTCTTTTACCTTTTAGCTCCTGGTGGAGCATAGGTCTTCAACAAACACTTTCCAAGTCGTTCTGTTTTTTGCCATTCTTTTAAGATCATTCCATGTCTTCCCCATCATCTTCATCTCTGCTTCTATCTGTCTTCTCCAAGAATTCCTTGGTCTTCCTCTTTGTCTTTTCCCCTGGGGATTCCAAAAAAGGGCCTGTTGTGTAATACTCTCAGTTGGCTTCCGTAGTGTGTGTCCTATCCATCGCCATCGTCTTCGCTGTATCTCTTTATCCACTGGTATTTGACCGGTACATTTCCATAATTCCACGTTAGTGACTTTGTCCTGCCATTTCCATCCCTTTATTCTGCGCAAGCATCCATTAATGAAAGTCTGTACTTCGTGATTGTCAATTTTGTCATTCTCCATGTTTCACAGCCATATAATAGGACCGACTTAACATTTGAGTTGAAAATTTTTATTTTTGTATTTAGCCTAATTTCTTTGGATTTCCATATGTTTCCCAGTGCAATGAAAGCTCCTCTTGCTTTTGATATCCTTATTTTGGTATCATTTTCTGTTCCTCCCTCTTTATCTATATTACTGCCCAGATATATATAAGATTGTACGTCTAGTAGAGGTATTTCTCCTAGTTTTATATGGTTATTGCCAACTGCATTAATTCTCATAATATTGGTCTTATCTCTATTAATCTTTAGTCCTAGCTGTTGTGATCTCTCATCTAATATACTCATTTTATCCTGCATCTGTTGATGGCTGTGTGATAGGAGAGCTATGTCATCAGCAAAGTCTAAATCATCAAGTTGTTTGGTCAGTGACCACTGGATCCCATTTCTGTTGTTTTGAGTTATTTTCATAATCCAATCTATGGCCAGTAGAAAGAGAAATGGAGACAGGAGGCATCCTTGCCTTACTCCTGTTCTTATTTCAAATGCTTCTGTAAGCTGTCCTTCATGCACCACACTACATTTTGTTCCTTCATACATTGTTTTTATCAGGTTAATAAACTTTATGGGGATTCCGTAATGACTCAGCAACTTCCAAAGCATTCTTCTGTCTAAACTATCAAATGCCTTTTCGTAATCTATGAATCCAATATATAGTGGGGATTTTAGTTCTAAACTTTGTTCAACTATTATACGTAGGTAGTTATTTGATCAGCACATGATCTGTTCTTCCTAAAACCTGCTTGTTCATCTCTCAAGTGTTTCTCTATAGCCTCTTTTAGTCTCTCCAGAATGATTCTGCCTAATATTTTTCCTGGCACTGATAGTAGCATAATTCCCCTATAATTTGTGCACTCCTGTAAACTTCCTTTCTTTGGTAGTTTGATCATATAACCTTCTCTCCAGTCTTTAGGTATTTCTTCCCTCTCCCAAATTTTATCCAATAGATCCTGTAACATCTTGGTAGAGGTGTTAATATCTGCTTTGATGGCTTCCGAAGGAATTTCATCTGGTCCTGTGGCTTTACCATCTTTTAATATTTGATGGCTTTCATTATTTCTTCTTTGCTTGGTTTTCCGCAGTTAACGTGTAACTCTTCTTCTGCTGTAGTATATCTGGAGGATTATTTGAGCCGGGTCTGTTCAAAAGTTCTTCAAAGTGTTCTTTCCATCTCTCCATTTGTTCCCTTATATTACTAAGCAGATTTCCTTTCTTGTCTTTGATAAAGGCGTTGATCTGTTTGTATTTTCCACCTAATTTCTTTGTGCTGTTGTACAGTTCTTTCATATTCCCTTTATTTGCTGCTTCTTCTGCCTCTTTAGCTAGTTCATCTATATATTTCCTCTTATCCCTTTTAATGCATCTTCTCACTTCTTTGTTCACCTCTGTGTAAGCTTCCTGTGTCTTGGCTTTATTACTTCTTGTTTTGCTTTTATTTATGTCTGCTTTCTTGTTCTTTCTTTCTTTAATTTTATCCAGGGTCTCTGCTGTCATCCATGCCTTATTCTGGCGTTCTCTTTTCCCCAGTGTTTCTTCGCATGTCTCTTTCCATATATTTTTTACCTGTTTCCAATGATCTTCTATATTTATTGTATTTTCTAGTTGTTGGAGGACTTGGTATTTGTTTGATATTGTGACTGCGAATTTATCTTTAATTCCTTGTTCTTTAAGAAACCCTACATTGAAATACTTTCTACCCTTATTCGTTGTATTATACCTTTTTAATTTAATTTTAAGTTTGGCTAACAGAAGATGATGATCAGAAGCTATATCTGCCCCTCTATATACTTTTACATCCTGTAAGGATGACTTAAACTTATTATTAATACATATGTGATCAATTTGATTTTCCGTTCTATGATCTGGTGACACCCATGTAGCTTTGTGTATTCTTTTATGTTGGAATATTGTTCCTCCTAGGCTCATTTGATTAAGGGCGCAGAAATTCACAAATATCTCTCCATTCTCGTTTATATCTCCAAGTCCATGTTTTCCCATAATCTCTTTGAAGCCTCTGTTGTCTGATCCTACCTTAGCATTTAGGTCTCCCATCAAGATTATAATATCCTTGGCTCGTCTTGCATCCATCTGCCATTGTAGCTGTTTATAAAAATCATCTTTAACTGAGTCATCTTTATCGTTGGTTGGTGCATAGCATTGTATAATGTGTAATTTTATTTTGTTTTTGGTTGTTCTAAATGTTGCTCTCACTAGTCTTGGTCCCACTGCCTCCCATTCTATTAGTGTCTTCTGTGCATTTTTGATAGCATTATAGCTACCCCTTCGCTATGTTGTGCTCCTGGTTCCTGGTGTCATATTTCATCCATACCAGACTTAAATACTATCTACATCTCTGAACATGTAGGAATCCAGGAAATGAAAGAGTGGATATGCTAGCTAGCTGGGCTGTCGTCAAAGACTGTCAACCAATGGGTCAGGTGGACATTATTAATGCCCTCAGAAACATGGGGTGGGGGACAGGATTTTGACAACCATCCCTCCTTCAGGTGAAAGCGATGGGAGTAAAGATGGGTACAGTCAGAATCAACAGACTTAGTGGGTGCATAAGAGGACTTACCAACCAACACAGAGCTGGAGTTGTTAGTCGCTGGAAGACATGCTAAAGTGAGATGACAAGAGGAACTGAGCACCTATGGATATGTTCAGAGTGCACTGATGATAACCCATAAATAAGTCAATAATTATCAAAACTAAATTACTTTTTTTTTACAGTATGACAAAGCTGAAATTATTGTACAGTAGAGCTAAATTAAAACTAAAATTAAATATATGATGCTCTTATTATCACCATCCCTTAAAAAAATGCTAAATGGGTGTAAATGTATTGTTTTATCATTTACAGACATCTGTGTGCTGTGATATTTGTGCCTTTGTTATTGTTGTTAAGGATCCAGCAGCCTGCGAGCTGACACCCTTCAGCCCATATTTGTGCCTTTCAGTCTAACACATTGGTATTCAACATAGCATTTTATTTAGTATTGGGTCACCTTCTTTCTGGGCCCCTTCTCACTTGGCCTGAATAGACTGGTTAGTTTGTTTCTAGGGTCACCATGAAGAGGTAGAATTGGATCTCAAGAGTTCTGGACTAGGAGAAAATTCCTTTAGTCATCCAGTAGATGGAGACATCAAATATGGTAGCAAAACTCCCTCCACCAAACACTTCATCATTAACCCTGTCACTAGTCTGGTTCACTCATATCACACTTCCTCTACTGTAAAATAGCACACTAGACACTCACTCAAACACAGTTACAACAACCATGATGTTTGAAAGAGTGTTGCTTCTAATCACTCATCCTAACACAGCACACCTGCTATGAGTAATGTACATTATGAGAAAAACAGAATAATATCATCCAGAAGTATCATTCTAGGACATGATCTTCCTCATCTTGTCACTAACCAACACATCCATGTCCTTCCAAAACCAGGGCTCATAATTGGTCATATCAACCATTTCCAAACCCACTTTAACTATGAATGATGACAATAAAAGTTGGATGTTTGCTCAAATTATGGTAGTGTCAAACAATTCTTGTTCTTCTTCCATGTAGGACAAAATATAAACAAAAAATAACTGTGAGCTGAACACCTTGTGGCTACTGCAATGGGCATGTACCCTCCACTTTTCAGCTCTCCCCCCTGTCAAATCTCAAAAATTGGATAAATGCCATAATGAAAGTTTTTTTGTTTAATGAGATGACAATGTCTTCAACGACACTAATGAGCAATCAACAACAGTAAACATATTTACCATCACTACAACTCTGGCAGATCCATAACCTCCCAGATGATTGTTTCATTCATCCGATCATCCAAAGAAGCATTTCAAAACAGATTCCTGTTTAAGGTCTGATTTCTTGCAAATTTTCATTGAAAAAACTTCTGTGGTATTTATAGTACTCACCTCTACAGATCTGGTCCTCAAGTGGAAAAAAGCAGACTGACCCTCTTGGCCAATAGTTTTCTCAAATCTACATCAACTTGAGTTCCCCCTAAAAAGCGTTTATTGGAATTGTAAATGAGAAACAAGAGTGCATTATGAAAGGTCACAACAGAAATCAACATATTTCAATCTTTATTCACATTTAAATAAATATTTTAATTTATGGAATCATAAACGAAAATAGAAACACTGAAAAAAATATTAAACAAACAAAATAATTAGGATATACAAAAAGAATTGTTGACGATTCTACCAGAGAGAAAGTTTAAGTTGGTTGGAAGAAAATATGAGTGGTTTTTCAGATTGTACTAAAAAAGACAAGATACAGAAATTATTTGAGACAATACTCAACGTAGAAAAACAGTAAATATGTAAAATGTAATCACAGTAATAACAATCATGTTATTTTCAATTCCCTTTGTTCCTACCTAAAGTTCCATAATTTATCCATCGTCCATCTTGAGCCAGTGCCTTATGTTTTCATCATACATGGAAGCCCCAACACAGTCAAGGATCAGACTAACACCTTTGCCTAGAAACAAACAACTTCAAAAAGTTACATTTGATCATAATAAGGTTGCATGTCCTTTGCAGAACCTTGCAGTTACCACAGCCCATCTGGAAGAATCTCTGTCTCTAACTAGATCTCCCACTTCTTCTGTTGTCATGTTCAAGTTTCTTTCATGTCTTGAAACCACCGGCTTCTTGGTCTGCCCCTGATGCGCCACCCATGTCTTCCAATACTGCTCTTTCCAGCACACTGTGTCTTTTGATGTGGCCATAGTATTTTAATTTTCTCTTTAGAATGGTGGTTTATAAGCCAGTATCTTTTTAACCCTAGATTATGATACTGTTGTACAAATTACAGCATCAAAGCACAAATTCTTCAAAATTTGACATTTTGCAGTGGTCAAACCCCCACCCCTCCATGTACCTTCCTAATTACTACTTCTGGTGACCCTTAATGTTGGATTTGTTTCTATTAACATACTGACATCAGAACAACAATTTCTAACTCAGGAATCGCAGCAAACAATACTATGAGCTAGACGAACATACTGACGGATTTATGGTGACCTTACTAATAGACATCAAACTTAGGTCATAAATCGACCTGAGCCAGGAAATCATAGAGCCTGTGTCTTGCCTAGTGTGAACATACAGCTATGTGTTAAAAGTTCACAGAGAATACTACTTTTTGAGCACCTTATTGCACTTAAGTGAGAGCAAGTTTTACTACAATATCGTAAACATCTCAGTCACAGATAGGAATCGTAATTAAGGGTGAACACATTTAATCAATCAGTTAAAATATTATTAATTAAACCTTCCACAAGATATAAATTAACTATAATTATTCTTCTTAGCATTCACCAATTGTCATGATTAGTGTTACATTGCGAGCTTACGGAAGAGCCACAATATTTGCGCCTTTAGGTCCAACACATGCATCTTCAGCACAGGTATATTTGGAGCAAGTGGTGGGGTTAACGTACACTCCTGCAAGGTATGATGGCAGCTTTACAAAAAGGAACATAATAATATAATATTTTGGCCTACATGCAGCCTTCTTCAGAGAACGAGAACAAAACAAGTGGACAATGGACTAAAGATAAACTCTACCACATATACAATGAGCAGAACAAATAATTGAGTTATTTGCGGGTCATCATCATTGCACTCCGAACATGTCCATAGGTGCTCAGATCCCCTCCTCAGCAATTCCCTCAGTGTCCAGCGACTGACGACTCCAGTTCTATGTGGTTGATAAGTCTTCTTACACGGCCACCAAGTTTCTCATTTCTGGCTGTGCCCACCTTAACTCCCATTTCCATCATCCGAAGAAGTGACGTTGATCTGTGTTTGTCGAAGTCCTGCGCTCTTCCCACATCTCGGAGGGCATTGATGATGTCCGCCCGATCCATCGGTTGCCCGTCCTCAACAACAGCGCAGCTAGCCAACCTGTCCGCTCTCTCATTTCCACGTACTCCCGCATGTCCAGGGACATAGACAAAGGTGACCTTATGTATTTTGGATTTCTGCAACGACTCTATCCATTGCATGCGTACAAAGCCCACCTCCACTTTTTTTTTATCATGCTCATCGAATCACTCAGTATACATGCGTGGGTGTAGTCTTGTGACTCTAACCATTTGAATGCCCTGGTCACTGCCATCACCTCCATTGTCATGCTACTCGTGGTCATGGCGTATGCACCACTGTCTTCCTTGGCTATTCTGCCTGCCGAGCGTGCTGTAAATGCCCATGCACTTCTTTGGTGTCGTCTTACAGATCCGTCTGTATAGATGACTGCATCTTTCTTATCGGTGTTATCGCAGATGAGACAGTTGACCTCAGCATTAACCATGACCGGGTTCTGTTCCCTACTTTTCCTGTCAAGTGTGAAAATACATGAGAAAGTCCCCTTGAATGACGTAGACACCGGTATCCACTCCTCACCAACGCTGATATTGGTAAGCCCACAGACCTGTTTGATGACATCTTCTGCTCGTCCCACCCATGCATGATTTGCCTCTTTTTAGCCTGGTACCTTTCTCTGTGTTGAGCACGTGGTGCAATGGATGCTCTGTATCTGTACTAATCTTCAGGTATGCTTGTGCCCTGCAGATCTTGATTCTGTCATCCATGGTAGGAAAGTCAAGAAGATACCTCATTGCTACACAGGGAGTGTCCCTCGTACATCCCAGGATAATGCGCATGGCTTCATTTTGTATTTTCTCCAGCCTATCAAGAACAAATAAATCAACAAGTACGTTTGCTTAGCAATTTTTGCCAGAGGAGCAGCAGCAATTTTAGGCCTACTCTTTTTTTTACTTTTAACTGCTATGGGCTCTTTAATGTGCACTAATGCACAGAGGATCTCATGTTTTTTGCCATTTTTCGAGAGGGAAATTTATTTAATCAGCCATTTGGTACCCACTTTTCCACTGAAGATAGTGCATGTTTCATTTGGGATATTGAGCTATGGACTCTTTTTGAGATCCTTTCTGTAATGTCATTTATGTACAGACACAAAATAATTTTACTGACAAAACTCCTCATAGGGGAATACCCTGCTCAGATGTTCTTTTTTCTTTAGTCAGTCTATCTGGCAGTATGTTTTTGAGGTAGTGACCAACCAATTTGTACATTTTCCCGTAAATGTTATTTCTTCACATTTTGATTTCTAATCACCTTTCAAAACTTTGTCAAATGCATTTTCAAAATCTACTCAGACTGCTAGAGATTTTTTTTCTCTTGGAAAGCATCTTCTATTTCCTGAACTATGTAGATGATCTAGTCATTTCTCTTCATGATGGAAGATTGTTTTCTTCCTGCTGGTTATAGTTGTTGAGACCTGACATGCCACCATCATGAAACCTTCACTGTCAGCGATATGGAATTCTTGACTTTTGAAAGAAATGCAGATTAATCAAGACCAACAAACCATCAGACATGGAGAGTTTCTTTATTCTAGCCCAATGTGCCATTCTTTGGCTAGAAAGGAACTAACTCCTGAAATTAAGGGGTTCTAAAAAAAAGACAGGGAGCCGTGATAACTCAGTAGTTAGTGAACTGGACTACAAAGGACAAGAGGTTGGGTTTGATCCTGATAGCTGGGTTCTGGGTTCACCCAGCCTTAAATGGGTACCGGATTTTTTAAATGGGAAAGTAAAGCGGTACGGACGTAATACTGACCACATTACCCCAAAAATCATGTGCTGAAGGTCTGCACAAATTATGGTCACTAACACCATATTCCCTATACACCACTTGGCGTAACGGGGCTGTTCACTTATTTTACTAAAGAAAGACTAATTTTTTTTAGGTCCAGATGATTTATCAAAACTACTACTTAGTTGTCTAAGAACACAGAGGAGAATGATTAGAAAAAGGAAATCTTTAGATAGCTGGCTTTACCGTAAACAACTATGTTCTTTATTTCAGCTTTACACTTTCAATCCTTTTATAAGGGATTCAAGTCATCTATGCTTGTCATTTGATCAGTTTATAAATTATCTAAAATGCAGGTAAAACAATTAATATACTAACCATGTGTAAGCTGCAGAACCTTTTCCCCAAAGTTGCCTTCCTTGTAATTTATGCCTGCTACAGCCCCCAGAGAAATGCAAAACCAATCTTGTCCTGACTCCCAGCTGTGACATATGACGTGGCTCCAGCTTGTTTCACAAGCTGAACTGCAGCAGTTCCAACCCCACTACCTCCTGCATGGATGAGAACTGCGTCATCCTTTGTGAGTTTGCCTAAAAAATATTAAAGAGACTTTTAGATTGGATGGCATTTTTGTATGTCACAACAATATATTTTTTAAATAATTTGTATTATTATTATAATATAATTTTTATTATATAAACTTTATCGTGCACGCGCACACACATACATACATCATCATCAACATCAAGTACCGGGCCTACTGGCGTAGGTGATCATGTCTCTCCACAATTTTCGATCTCGGCAGCTATTTATCATTTCTGTTGTTGACCTTCTGCCAAGCCATTCTCTTAAGCTGTCTGTTATTTTTTCTCTTTGCTTCCCTCTATCTCTTCGTCCCTCAATTTTTCCAGTTGTTACAATATATTCAGTTGTTCTCTTCTCATTACATGGCCAAAAAATGATGATTGTCTCTTCCTAACATTGGAAATTAGCTCTCTTTTTGCTTTGACCCCTCTCAGAACCCTTCATTACTTTTTAGTGTCCATGGTATTCTCAACATTCTTCTGTAAAACCACATTTCTACAGACTCCAGTGATTTTCTTGTCTGTTGTCCTATTGTCCATGATTCGCATCCATATGTTAAGACTGGCTCTACATAACATTTAAGAACTCTTTTTCTTGTTTTATTGTCAAAAATGGATTGCACAGTATTTCCTCATTTTTTGGAAAGCTGCTTTTGCCTGAGCCATTCTGCATCTCACCTCTTTTGTACATCTTCGTCTGAGGTTAACAAAGTTCCCAAATATTTAAATTCATTTACCTGTTTTAATATTGTTCCACTGTCTTTATTTTGCACTGAGGTGATGTCTTTTTCTTTGTTGTTACCATTACCTCTGTCTTTTTGCTATTAAGGCTGAGTCCTTTATTTTTGCTTTCTTTCACTATAATGTCCAACATTTCTTGTAACTCGTTTTCACTCTTAGCGATTAATACTGTATCATCAGCATACCTTAGATTATTTATATTATGACCTCCAATTGTTATTCCAGGCATGCCCCTTATGGATCTTAAAATAATCTCACTATAAATATTAAACAAATCTGGTGACAGCACACAACCTTGTCTAACACCCTGTTTTATTTGTTGAAACATTCCCAATTGGTTTCCAGTTCTTATGGCCGCTGTTTGTTGCCAGTACATGTTCTTTATTATTCTTAGATCTTTGCTGTCTATGTTTATGCTTTCTAAAATTTGATTATTTCTTGGTGCTTTACTTTGTCAAATGTCTTGGTGTAATCTATGAAACATAAGTATAGATCTGTTTTCACCTCTATGGCTCTTTCTACTAAAGATCTTATGATATAAATGGCATTGCTTGTTCCTTTATCTCTAACAAAACCACACTGTTCATCGCTAATTTCTGGACTGATTTTGTTTCACACTCTTCGCATGATGATTCTTAGTAATATCTTAGTCATATGACTCATAAGGCTTATTGTGCTATGATCATCGCATTCAATCACACCCGATTTCTTTGGTAGGGCTATGAATATTGATTTGAGCATGTCGTCTGGTATATATCCGCTGTTGTAGATATCATTCAATATTTTTGTTATTATTTCTGTTCCAAAATCACCCATGGCTTCAATCTCTTCTTTAGTTATATTATCTGGTCCAGGAGCTTTGCCTGCTTTCATATTGCGCAAGGCGTCTTCCACTTCTTCTCTGAGTATTTCTGGTCCTTCTCCATTATCCTTAATATTTACTTCCGTTCGTTCATCATTATAAAGATCCTTAATGTATTCTGTCCATCGTTCCCTTATGCTTTCTTGATCAATCAACAGTTCTCCTTCTTTGATCTTAAACATCAGTTTTTCATTGCGTTTTTCTTCCTGTTAATTCCTCAATTGTTTGTATATAGCTTTAGCATCTCCTTTTTGTTGCATTCGATCTCTTTGCATCTCTCTTTTAGCCATGCTTCATTTGCTTCATTGCATTTTACTACAATTTCTTTATTTAATCTCTTATACTCATCTTCATTTCTTCTTCTTGTATCCATTAGCTGCAAATATGTCTGTCATCCATTTCTTTCTTGAATTTGTCCTCACTGGTGGTATGAACTCTTTTGATGTTTGTTGCATTGATTCTTTTAGCATTTCCCACTGTTCATCAATGCTTTGTATCTTCTCTATTGCATTGTACCGGTTCTGAATTGTGATTTTATATTTGTCTTGCAGCTTCTTGTCTGATTTTAGTAAATCTAAATTTAACTTGTTGTTAACTGAGGCTCATTTGTTGTTTTTAATTTTACTCTAAGCTTTCCCACAACTGGTACATGATCACTATTGCAATCTGCCTGGTCTAGTTTTCACACACACCAGACTGTTTCTAAATCTATTGCTTATCATTATATAATCAATTTGATTACGTGCATTGTCCCCTGGGCTTTTCCATGTCCACAGATGTCTTGGATGTTGCTTAAACCAGGTGTTTCCTATCATCATGTTGTGTGTTCTTGCCCAGTCAATAAGTTTCTCACCTCTTTCATTCCTCTCGCCTAAGCCATAATGACCAACTACTTTCCTTTCCTACTTTTGCGTTAAAATCCCCTAGAACTATGGTGTTTTCATGTGGTTTGCATTTATGAAGTGTCCTCATTTAACTCGTAAAATTTATCAATTGTTTCCTCTAGACTGTCTGCTGTTGGTGCATAAACTTGTATAAGATTTATGTCTATTGGCTTTCCATTCAATTTCACTAAAAGGACTATGTCAGATATTGAGTAAAAGCCTTCCACTGTTCTTGCTCTTTCTACATCCAAGATGATACCTACTCCTCTTTGGTGATCAGTACCTCCAGAATAGATTATTTTATGTTTATCAGAATACATCTCCCCTGATCCGGTGTATCTAATTTCGCAAAGTCCCAGTAATTGTAAACCCATTCTTTTCATTTCTTGTATGATATTTTTAGTTTACCCTTCTGCATGAGTGTTCTCACATTCCAAGTACCTATCTTTAGAGTTTGTTTAATCTTTATTTTGCTTACAGTAGCTTGATGACGATCGGGTATCACCTGTAGCACATGATCCCCTACCGAACGAGGGTTTTCCAAGGGAATCCCCCTTAATGTTGTTGTCGTTATGTCTAATGTTGTGGCGATTCATGATTGTACAAAGAAATTATGACGGTGGTTTTCTGTTGCCTTCGGTCGGTTTGTTTACGGTTGGCTCCACTAACCTTTGACTAAAGTCTCACCCACAAGGCAATAGGGTTGTTTTACTTCAGGGTACCCTCCCTTAGCCTTTTACTCTCCCGAGCTTACCTGCAATATATATATATATATATATATATATATATATATATATATATATATATATATATATATATATATGCTGGAACAAAGCTATACAATTACTGGGATGGGTCATCTCTGAAAGTGCGAAGAAGACTAGACCAATGGATTGATGACCATCATGTATTACTCATCCGATAAGTCCAAATTAAGGATGGTACCACAAAAAATAACCATCATGTATTACTCATCCGATAAGTCCATATTAAGGATGGTACCTCAAAAAATAACCATCATGTATTACTCATCCGATAAGTCCATATTAAGGATGGTACCACAAAAAATAACCATCATGTATTACTCATCTGATAAGTCCATATTAAGGATGGTACCACAAAAAATAACTACAGAAGCAAATGTCCATGGAGTTTAAACAGTTTTTAAAACAGACTATAAGCATGGACTTTTGAGTTAGAGCCCATGTTTTTACTTGGAAGTTCCAAGAGCCTACTGAGAGTTTAAACCTTTTTTTTCACTGAATCATAGTTCATTTTTCTAGTGCCAACTAGAGTTAAATTTGAGAAGCAGCTATCAGAACTGTGCACTCAAAATTAGTTACTGTCAGCTTTGTTCTGAAGTGTGCTAAAGGTATCGATTTCACTGTGCTACATCGTTTTTAACTTTAGGTCAGATTGGATGAAGCAAAGAAACACCAATTTACGGAAGAAAAACAACACTTTTAATCTAAATGGCAAGAAAGCTACTTTTTTGTTGAAGAGAACAGTAAACCACTTCAAAGGAATGTAACTGGATTTAATCAGACACTATACTAGTCTGTATGTGATGAGGAGAGATAATAACCAAATAACAATGCAAGCCTCATGTGGCTGTTTATGACCTTTGATGGATTTGCGCAAGTTGTTTATATGTTCTCATTAATGTGAACTGCTTCGTCAGCCGCAGTTTTATCTCTTTAGAGAATTTGCACCGTGTTCTGTTCGTCGTAGGCTACATTCACTAGAGTAATCAAGAATCTAAATGGTGCATCATTGCTGTGCTTGCGACATTGTTATTTGTGCTACGTCATCGTATAGGCTCATCGTAAATCCCTAGACCGGCCGTACGCTAATCTTATGGTCTGTTGTTTGATGTGCAACGGGGATAATCTGAAGACTAACTGTGTGTTTATATGTTCGAAATTGGAGTCAACAATGATGGCCTAACATCATCAAGCGCTATACATTTTTAAAGAAATATGACGATCATCACTTTCGGGAGGACGTGAACTTCTGGTATATGGTGGATAGGCGGCAGGAACCATTGCAGTCTATGCATGAAAAATGTTCCTTGTTGCAGTTTCCTAATATTCCAAGTCCATGGGGGACTGGTTGGTCTTGAGGCAAGATGCCAGCCTCGGGACAGAGAGGTTGTGGGTTCAAATCTCGGCTACACCGGTTGGGATTTTTATTTATAATTTCTCTCTGCAACAATCACCCCTGGTCTCAGCAGCGAGGCCTGGCTTGAAACATCAGTTACTCATCGACGGAAAAAAACATGAGTACCTCCAAAGTCGGAGTTATCTGCCTGTGCGGCGAGGGACCCCTGTGCACACGGCTGCTAGGGAAAAATGTATTAACACGCAAAATTCAGTTTCTAGTCTCTAGGGACTTCGTCAGAGTTGAAAGCTGGCGAACGCAACAACAGCAACAATGTAGGAAGCAACAGGTAATAGGAAAAGAGGCCGACCCAGAGAGACACTGAGAAGAACATTGGTCAGAGAGGCAAGAGCAGCAGGAATCGACTCCCTCAATGAGATAGAGTTGCTTGAACAGAACAGAGACAAATGGCGAGATTTGATAAAATATCTTTAGAAAGAATGAAAACTGTTAGAATAAAATTTAGATAAGAGAAAGAGTATCTGGGTCTATGCTCTATGGGCCGGCCATGGCTTGAAAGGTCAAAAGATAGATAGATACTATTCTATATAAAATGCACTATGATAAATACCATAGAGGTAGCTCTAGAGAGCTAATATGTTTAATGACTATACATTAAATTAAGTGGGAGCACAGTGAGTAAATTCTTTGTTGTTCTTATTTTCTAGAGAGAGAGAAAGAGAGATGTCATGCGTTCCCCTATGTGGAAAATTCTGTTTGGCCCTTGGACAGCAAAAGGTTGGACCATGCCGCTGTAAATAAAAAAATAAATAAAATGATTAAAAAATGATAACATCAGAGTAATTGTCAGAAACACATTCTGCAAAAAAACAGAAGAAAAAAAAATTAATAAAGCAGTTTAGCCATTTCATAAGAATAGAGATTAACCAGCCAACAACATGGTTCAGGGATTTAGGAAAACCAAAATTCATAGGGATAGTCAGTGTGACAGAAACTCGGCAGCAGCATAAGCAGACAAATGCCAGCAACAGAATTTGTCCAGAATAGAAAGCTGCATCACCACACAATAAATCATGGAAGATAACATCCAGGTGGAATCCTGGCTGTGCTACAGAGGTTGTGCACGTGGGCAACAATTCTCCAGAGCTTCTCATGGGAGATACTGGAGCACCTATGTGCAGTGTGCAGTGATGATGATAATAACTTTAACAACTTCATGGCACATGTCAATAAGATAAACAATAAGTAAGGAAATAACCTTACCATTCTATGTGGTTTGTTTTCTTAGGCCCTTGAAACAATGACTGATTAACAGACTGAGACTAAATATAATGAATGCGCTAGCATTTAGATGATAACCTATACAGAACAAAGAAGATGTGTGAGAATTCAGCATTGGTAGCTCAACAGTGCACTGTCCCAAAGCATTGGTAGCTCAACAGTGCACTGTCCCAACAGCTAAGATATCAGATCTCATCCAGAAGTCAATCCACATGTCTGAGAATATTCAAGTTGAGCTGTCCATTAAGAATTCACTGGAATTATCATCAGCTTTACAGCAGCTTCACATTTCTATGCATCTTGCTGCCTTTACTCCTTTAGGAATTCACTCACCTCATGGAGAGAAAGAGAGAAAAAAAAATCAAGTTCCTTCCTGCTTGCAACACAGTGCTCTGGGAGAAGTGAGAACTTTCAGGTTCAAACATTGCATGAGGCTCAAGGAGTCATGACCCAAGCTGCCCTACTCTTGAGTGTCAAGAAGCTAAAGGGACAAAACGCTTGAAGGAGATCATCTTCAGGTGATTAGATTGCCTCCTGTTGCAAAGTTCTGTATTAAGAGTTTCCTACCATTATCATCATAGATGCTAACCTACAAAATAGAGCAGCTGAAAAGCAGTGAGCCAAACTTCAGGTATAGCAGCTGCTTGGATCATGGACAAGCTGTCTGGTACATGTATTATTTGCTCATGCCTGCAGGTCACATATTCTGCATTGCCACCACCTGCAAGAAATTATTGTATAAAATTATAATATAATATAGAGATCATGCATCTATGCATAGTAAATGATCATGCATGTGCACCACAATAAAAAAAATAGTATGCACTAAAAAGTATTAAAAAAATACAAGTAATTGAGAGCATCATCATTTCCACTATTCAGTTCTGTTTTTTTTTTTCTTCAATTAGTGAATTAGAATTGGGGGTTTCTCAGCAAAGTGAAGTCAACTACAACCTCTAGCATGATAACTGGGATTAAGGCAAATTACTGCTGTCCTTAAGTGGGTTTAAAAGAAATCACTGAATGGGATAATTGTCATGATGGATTCTCAATAATATTCAGAATGTACAGAAGTTAGAGGTAAAGTATGAGTCTTGAATTGGCGTCTTAACACACAGGCTTTCACCCATATGTGCTCGGGCCGCCCATCCAGAAGTGTTTGGAGACTTCTGGACAGTGTCACTTCAAGCATTGAAACTCATGATGTGAGGCGGCATTCCTCACCTTCCCAGAGTATTACCCTGGTACCATTTCTGCCAGCGGCTGGGTTGACCACAGGGGTATTTTTTTTTCCAACTACAATTCACACTGCTTCCAGTGGGAATCGAATACGGATTGTCCGAATGCCGGTAGCCGAGTTGGGTGGTTTTCCCAACTAGGCTACCGAGGCCCCAAACAGTACAGATAGAACTGATGTCACTGTCAGAGTGGGTGACAAAGACTTAATCCTGGAAAGGATTCATGTGGAAGTTGTGAGCAATGAAAGAAGTGATAGGCTGGCCTCAGGTATGTCTGTGCTGGGGATGATAAACATCACTAGAGTGACATCTCAAAAGCCCATAATAACTGTATGTTAGAAATCTACATGATTATATGTGAGAATGCTGCCTTAAGACTGCAACATTTTGGACTACAACATCAATGAAGCTGAAATACAGCCTGCAAGGTTTGTGTGTGTACAACTAACAAGCTACTGGAACCAACTGTGTGTACACACTTCATAATCTTTTGAAGGTAACTGAGCACCTGTGAATTTGAGTTACTACGATGTCAACTTTAACAACAGTGAACAATGAGGTTGATGCACTGCATGCTCAACTATCAATGCTTGTTCCTATAGATCAGTTGACCAATTTCAGTCATAAGCAATGAGTGTAGAAATGAGACACAGTTTATGGAACTGTCTTACATGATCTGAACATCATATATTTTTTACTGTCCTTTGTAAAACTGTCACCATACTTTGTAGCAGTGTATGTTACACCCCACCACTTGTTTGCTGATACCAGCTTTACCGCAGCACTGTATTTATTTGCCTGTTCCCCTTACATGATCTGAAATTGAGTTTTTGACAAATGAAGAATGAAAAACACCCATTCAATACTGTTTTGAGTTTGGCAAACATGTGGTTTCTCATTCTGTTGTGTCTAGTGTGTAGGCGAAGTATGATGACTTGATCCCTCCTTGAAAGTTGGAGGTATCTATCCCTCTCGTTATACTTTGGGGTGTTCTTGTTTCCATTTTTCATGATACTGGCCTTTGTTGGCGGATTTGGCTTCATCATAGCTGACCAGATGGTTCTCTTGTGGTAATCTCCCTACTTAGCTAGTTTGTCTGCGCATTCGTTTCCCTGTATATTACAGAGTGATGGTATCCACTGGATGACCATTCTCTGGAAGTTATTGCACAGTTGGTCTAGGGTTATTCTCAAGTCATCTAGCTCACTGTTCCTGGGGGTTTTTTTAACGACTGTTTGTTCAAGCTTGCTGGTCACATATTGTCACCGCCTGCAAGAACTTCAACATGATATTGTCTGCCCATGTTACCGTAGCATTTCTATCATATCTTCTATTCATTATGACTTGTGGTCTTTCCCAATCTCTGAACCAGACCACTGACTGTTGTTTGTATGTAGATGAAGCTAATTACATTTCACTATCATGAGATGGCCAGACCATTTCACTTTCTGATTGTCAATAATTATTATACAGAGCTTTAACATGATGCACTATTGTCAACAAAATTTACCGATGCATTTGGAAAATGCTGTGACAAGTGGTGGAGCAGATATAGGGAGTTCCTGATTACAATGAAACTGGCTCCAGGGATAGAACAGAATAGAATAACTCCAACAACTTTTCTTATGCCACCATTTTTAAATGTTTAATTATCTCTTCCAGTTTTTCTTAATCATCTAACCTCGTGTGCCATGATCTTTCTTTCGATAGAGGGAAGTAAAGAGAAAAAATAACAGACAGCTTAAGAGAATGGCTTGGCAGAAGGTCAACAACAGAAATGATAAATAGCTGCCAAGATAGAAAGTTGTGGAGAGATCTGATCACCTACGCCAGCAGGCCCGGTACTTGATGATGATGATTATCTCTTTGTTACTATTTTTGGGTATGATCATTACAATTTGAAGGTCTTTATCATTTATAATATTTGGGATAGCTCTGTTGTCCAAATACTCAAAAACAAATATATAACTTTCAATAACAAAAACAATTAGGTTTTTAAAAGCCTTTATTTTAACAGACTAATCAGTCTAGTCTGGCCAAGTGAGTAGGAACTGAGAGGGAAGACTGAGAGGTACTAAAAAATTGTGTGCTGAAGTCCAATGTGTTGGGCCGAATGGCACAAATATCACAGTTCTATTGCAAAACACAACACAATCCATCACTATTACTTAACATCCACATAAGGGCAGATGATGAAGAGGTCTATTCCTTTAGTCATTGGTGAATGCAAGGAACATATGGCTGTGAAATGTGGATTAATGACAGATTTATCAAAAAAACCAACCAATGTCTTTGAATTAAGTGTGACAGAAGAGTATTCAGAATACCATATGGAAAAATAAACAAACATCTCAATTTTGCAAAAGCTTAAAATTCTCAAAAACTGATTGATAAAGAACATAAAAATAAGGATTTTTTATAACAAATTTTGGTCATGTAAAACATACTGAATGGCATAGAGAAGATAATTATTGGGGGTTTTGTTCCAGGTTATTGCTATAGTTCAAGCTGTAAGTGAGTTGACATCCTTTGGGTTATTGTTCCAAGTAAACAAGAGGAAGAGAAGAAAACCTAAAGAAGGTGGAAGGAAGATGTTAGAAACAATTTTGGATTGACTGCTGTAGATGCTGGGCACCTCACACAAGATAAAAAAAACACTTTTTTCCAACAGGCAGAAACTAGATTATGATAAATAAAAACATGTAAACAAATGTTTCTAACCTGCAAGCAGAGCACTCACTCTCTGACCAACACTTATATTTCCTGGACAGCCTGGTCCTACTTTATCAATCACCCCTGCAGCTTCAAGTCCCAGTATTTCTGAAACTCCTGGAGGTGGATTATACAAGCCTCTCCGCTGTTTAAAAAAAAAGGAATATTAACAAGAAATTACTTTTCATAAACAAAACATGCATTACATACTTTATCTTCTACAGAAAAGGAATTTATAAATAGAACAAGAAATTACTTTTCATAAACAAAACATGCGTTACATACTTTATCTTCTACAGAAAAGGAATTTATAAATAGGACAAGAAAAGTGACCAAAGATTAAACAACTAGAGCTGTTTTATTGCAGACCTATGTTCCATGAGCAGCTACATTTTTTTATTTTAATTGCTCTAAATAAGAAGAGTTTTTCAAATAGCGTGGCAAATAAATATATCGTAACCATTTTATAAATGAGCACTTCTCACAAGAGAAGCTGTAAACTGAAAAGTTTCATCAAGAAATCAAATGAATATAAAAGCATATTTTTAAAAATATTGCATTTATTTGTGATTTTTTTTAGCTTCTTAAATGATAAACTCAAGCACACTTTTCTAATAATAGGGATTTTGCCTCTGTAATGAAACAGATTTAACTCATCTCATAAGAAAATAAGCATTTATGAACAAACATGACTATATAATGTCTCATGAGAATGTCACATATAAGAATTTACGTTATTAATTCAAATATAAATTGGCTTTTACCTGCAATGTATCTGCTCTGTTGATGGCAGAAGCATACACTTTAATTCGAACTTCATGCTCACTAGGTTCAGGCAAAGGTACCTCTCCTATAAACAAATTTTCTGCACCTCCTGGTGTGTACTGTACTGCCTTCATTCTCTGGCTTTCACTCACAGCACCGTTTACAATCTACAAATATGATATTTACTTTTAAAAAAAAGAAAATATATAAATAATCCCATTTACTAATATTCACTATCTTTCTAATTTATCTTCATCTTTAGATGTTTTCAAGTTGCCAGTTTTAATCCTTAACTCCATTTATCATGTTGGGTATCAAGATTTATGGGTTCAGAGATTCAAAATGGGTTACTCTATAAAAGCGCATGGAAGATTTTTAAATTTCACATTCTGTGCCTCTATGTGAATCTAGAGTACCGGCACTGAGAAGATCGTGACAATAAAATGGCAATCGGTCTTGCAATGATGGCACATTTAGTGGAGATTTTTAGACTAACTATCAGATAAACTGATGCTTCTCTATGACTGTTTTTTTCTAGACTGATATAGTAAATGATGAGAAAGAAATTCTGAGATTACCGTGAGAATCATAAGCAAGCCTTTGTTAAAAGGAGGACTGAGTGACTGTAAGAATGGATAATGTGTGTGAGTAGACAACAATCTACAATAACTAACACATGACAATATTAGTATTTTGTTGCTGAGAGGAAGTGAAATTTGTGGCACCAGATTACTTTTCCTCATCAATCTCCAGTGGCTGAGTGGGCTAGAGGTAAGATGTCAAACTCTGGACAGGAAGGTCCCAGGCTCAGTTCTACAAAGGGAATATTTTTTAAAAGAAAATTAAATCCATGGTTACTTTATGGCTTTACCCACCCTTAATCTCTGGGTAGTGAGATCTGATGTCTAGTCCTCTATGGGTAGTGAGATCTGATGTCTAGTCCTCTCTGGGTAGTGAGATCTGATGTCTAGCCCTCTCTGGGTAGTGAGATCTGATGTCTAGTCCTCTCTGGGTAGTGAGATCTGATGTCTAGTCCTCTCTGGGTAGTGAGATCTGATGTCTAGCACTCTCTGGGTAGTGAGATCTGATGTCTAGTCCTCTCTGGATAGTGAGATCTGATGTCTAGTCCTCTCTGGGTAGTGAGATCTGAAGTCTAGTCCTCTCTTGGTAGTGAGATACAATGTCTAGCCCTCTCTGGGTAGTGAGATCTGATGTCTAGTCCTCTCTGGGTAGTGAGATCTGATGTCTAGCTCTCTCTGGGTAGTGAGATACAATGTCTAGCCCACTCTGGGTAGTGAGATCTGATGTCTAGTCCTCCCTGGGTAGTGAGATACAATGTCTAGCTCTCTCTGGGTAGTGAGATACAATGTTTAGCCCTCTCTGGGTAGTGAGATCCGATGTCTTGCCCTCTCTGGGTAGTGAGATCCAATGTCTAGTCCTCTCTGGGTAGTGAGATCCAATGTCTAGCCCTCTCTGGGTAGTGAGATACAATGTCTAGCACTCTCTGGGTAGTGAGATCTGATGTCTAGCCCTCTCTGGGTAGTGAGATCTGATGTCTAGCCCTCTCTGGGTAGTGAGATCTGATGTCTAGCCCTCTCTGGTAGTGAGATCTGATGTCTAGCCCTCTTGGATAACAGCAAAACACAGGAGGTCTCGTGTGCACTAGTGCATGTTAAAGAACCCTTGGCAGTTTAAAATAAAAAAAAAGTGTAGGCCAAAAAAGAAATGGCCACTGCCAGCAAAAATCTATCCATGCTGATGGATCCCAGGGCAGTGTTGTGGAGTTTATGTATGTATATGAAGGTTCTTTTTGAAGATTCTCAATATTCTGGGAACAAATCGAAGCACCTATGGAACATTCTGGTGTGCAGTGATGATGATCCTAACTTAACATAACATCCATATTTGCTTGCCAGACAGAGATTGGTTAAATCTGCATCAAAGCCAATGTGTGTGAGGTGAAATAAGAATGAGATACATAAAAAAAGCAGTAAAATGTATACAAGAAGCAACACTGCAGATATAGACAATACTGAAAGCGCACAAAAGATAGATATTGAATAGTTCTGGCTCACTGGTCCTGGTGCAAGCAATCAACTTTGAGTCACTCACCACTTTCAGCCCAGATGCTGAGGGAAATTAAGCTTGAACTGTGAACTTATTGTTTTTTAACAATATAAATAAAAAATATGTTTTACTTGCTTTGTAATAATAGTTATATAGTCTTCCGCTCTTTTCCAAAATAATAATACTTTCAATACTTTTATATTTATTTTATCATCATCATCAAGTACCGGGCCTACTGGCGTAGGTTTCATGTCTCTCCACAACTTTCGATCTCGACAGTTATTTATCATTTCTGTTGTTGACCTTCTGCCAAGCCATTCTCTTAAGCTGTCTGGTATTTTCTCTCTTTGCTTCCCTCTATCTCTTCGTCCCTCAATTTTTCCAGTTGTTACAATATATTCCAGTTGTTCTCTTCTCATTATATGGCCAAAAAATTATGATTGTTTCTTCCTAATATTGGAAATTAGCTCTCTTTTTGCTTTGACCTCTTTCAGAACATTTTCATTACTCTATTTATTTTATAGGTAATCTTATCATTATCATATCTAGATGACATGGACATACGACTAATATGTAATCTATACTAGGAGCAAACAGCAATAATAAAATATAACAAGAGAACTCTACACCCATTGATATAAAAAGAGGAGTAAGACAGGGATGCATCCTATCACCAAGCTTGTTCAATCTATACACTGAGCAAATCTTTAAAAACATCTCAGAGATGCCAGGCCTACAAATTAATGGAAAGATAATCAATAACCTAAGATATGCTGACGATACTGTACTACTAGCAGAAAATCCTAAAGATCTACAACAATTACTTAATGAAATAAACATGATAATAAAAAAATATGGACTAGATATGAATACCAAAAAAGACTAAAACTATGATCATAAACAAAGGAACTACTAAAAACCCACAAATGGATATCAAAATTGAAGGAACAGACCTGGAGACAGTTTAGAACTACAACTACCTTGGACATACTATAACCAGTGATGGAAAATGTACAACTGAAATAAACAAAAGAATAGGAATGGCAAAAAGTAATTTTAATGCCTGAAGAACATACTTACTAACATCAAAACAAATAACACCAGGGCTAAAACTAAGAATAGCAAAATGTTACATCTTCTCAATATTCCTATATATGGTGCAGAATAGACAGTTACAAGAAAACAGAACAGAGAATTGAAGTCTTTGAAATGTGGATTTATAGAAGAATAGGTAGAATTGGATGGAAGGAAAAGAAAACAAATGATGAAGTCTTAAAACAACTAAAAATGAAAAGAGAACTACTAAACACAATTCAAACAAGGCAAAAGAAATTTTTGGGCCATGTTAAAAGACACAACCTCCAACTAAAATTAATCCTACTGGACGGGAAAATAAAAGGTAAAAGAGGCAAAGGCAGACCAAGACTAACATGGACGAGTAACATCAAAAGAAAAGATGGACTAGTCAACTTATGACAACCTGCACTATCAAAGCAAGAGACAGAGCACAGAGCAGAATGGCACTCCATGGTAGCCAACCTTCGTTGCGGAGACTGCATGATGATGATCGTTATTCGTTATCATATTTCTATGAGAAATAAATTGATATTGCTATTATTATAATATTTACAATGGTGTTTTTAAACAATATTATTAATAGTAGGCCTACTAATTTTAATTAATTAATTATAAGCACCAATAATTGATTACCAATTTTCCAGTTGTGTGTAGCAGCGCAGCTACCTTTGTAATCTGCTGTCTTTGTGATATTATTCTAACAATGCTAGCAGATTGTTTAAATATAGTATTATAGTACGCGTCTGATAACAAATAGAGTGTCTTTGGAGGCATACTCAATTGAATGATACACATTTTTACACATCACTACTACAGTACAGTAGTTGTTATCTATACTTGCATTAACTACATGACTAAGCACAATCCAGCGAGTTGTTCGTGTATAGCTACATAAAAACTAACAACAGTCATTCTTTGGAGCGCACGCCATATCGGATCGTGTTGCTATCTATCAGTTGAGTTGTAGTGTCAGTGCCAACCACTACGCACCGGCTTGCATGCAGTCCACTTCACAACATCATGATCATGGACATGCACACTGCGCAGCGTTGCCGCTGTCTTGTCTAATTGTTTATTATATAATGTAATATTGTATAATATAATATATAAATATAGTGAAATATAAATAAAATAGTGTCAGTGCGTGAAGTGTCACTGACTTGACTCAGACTGATCAGACTGACTACTACAAAAACGTTAGCCACATCACATGTGAACAAGTTTATAATAATTATTGTTTGTTTGGTTTAAAAACAACGCTTTTAAATTAAACCTCCAGCTGAAAACAAAAATGATAACAGCATTTTCTGTTTATCAATTCAATGTAAAATAATTGTTACTTTACCCCCAAAGTAAGTAATACAAATTCAAAGTAAGACATTTTCAGGTTCAGGTGTAGCAGACTTACCTGGGCTGTTTCGTCAATATCTCCCACGAACTTTTTCAATCTCCTCGTGAAGGTAGCCAACCCCAACCTTCATTGCGGAGAGGGCACACGCTGATGATGATGACGTGACATTTGACCTTACACATTTGACCCCCCATCGGGTTTTAGGTAATAGAATTCAATGTATGACTTCTTTGATAGTATAGTTATTATCAAGGATATGTTTGTGTTTGTCCATTTTTATGATTTAGGGCTGTGTGTTCGCCCACGCCAGGTCAATGAATTAAAATATATGGGAGTTGTTGCAAGTCTTGACATATTGATGTGAATGATGGATATCCGGACAACAGACAAGAATATCGTTGGATGGCACAGAAACTTGGTTTTATAGAAGAATATTGAGAATACCGCGGGCAGCTAGAACTAGCGCGAAAGTGAGAGAGAGAGAGAAAGAGAGAGAGAGGAAAAGGGGGGGAGGCTTATCACCAACATAAGAAGTAAACAGTCATCTTTTTTAAAGTCATATTATGATGAGAATAGGTATAATTGGAGGAAAAGAACAGAAAATAAACGACGAAGCCTTAAAACAACTAAAAATGAAAAGAGAACTACTAAATAAAATTAAAACAAGACAAATACGATGTTTGGGTCATGTTGAAAGACACAACAACCTACTAAAAGTAATCCTGGAGGGGAAAATACAAGGTAAAAGAGGCAGAGCAAACCATAACTAACATGGACGAGTAACATCAAAAGATGGACAAACCAGCCTATGACAACCTGCACCATCAAAGCAAGAGACAGAGCAGAATGGCGCTCCATTGCCGCCAACCTTAGTTGCGGAGATGGTACTCAATGATGATGATGATGATGATGATGATTATGATGAGAGAGGAGCAACTGAAATACATTTTGAAACATAGCCGCCGGCGCTTCATTTTAATCACAGTTTTGGTGCTCCTTCATCACTGTGCCATGCCAGTTATACGTAACGTGTCCCGTCAATCAAACGTGTAACAGCTCCACCACTTCAGAGTCCAGGCACTGACTCCAAGGCCAGCTTCAGAGTCCAGGTACTGACTCCAGGGCCAGCTTCAGAGTCCAGGCACTGACTCTAGGGCCAGCTTCAGAATCCAGGCACTGACTCTAGGGCCAGCTTCAGAGTCCAGGCACTGGCTCCAGGGCCAGCGTCAGAGTCCAGGCACTGACTCCAGGGCCAGCTTCAGAGTCCAGGTACTGACTTCAGGGCCAGCTTCAGAGTCTAGGCACTGACTCCAGGGCCAGCTTCAGAGTCCAGGCACTGACTCCATGGCCAGCTTCAGAGTCCAATCACTGACTCCAGGGCCAGCTTCACAGTCCAGGCATTGACTCCAGGGCCAGCTTCAGAGTCCAGGCACTGACTCCAGGGCCAGCTTCAGAGTCCAGGCACTGACTCCAGGGCCAGCTTCAGAGTCCAGGCACTGACTCCAGGGCCAGCTTCAGAGTCCAGGCACTGACTCCAGGGCCAGCTTCAGAGTCCATGGATCTGTCTCCAGAGACAGTCTGCCCATTTCAACTGAATGAAGAGGTTATTCCTGAAATAAATCGTTAGCTGTAGAGACTGAGCCTGAAACTACACCCTGAAGAAATGGTTGTGTCTATTAAGAAGAAGGGGGTCCAATCACTTCAGTTAGTTATATTTACTGTCTGATGCTGCCCAGAACATTATTTTAAACATCAACGAGCAGGTCTTATCCCACTGTTAGGTCACAGTCTTGACGTTCTACATTATGAATTCTATGAAATCACTAAACGAATAGTTCAATGTCTTAGGTACTGGGCCTCAGGTCCACCGGTAGAAGTAGGGGGGGGGTAGAGGCATCAAGATACATAGAAAATAAAAAGCTGCTGTAACGCTGATGATGATAATGACGAAAGTTTTAAAAAAATGAAAAAGTGGTATGATAACAGCTTTACGTAAGTGAGAAACAATACAAAAGTAGAACGACGTTTCGGCCAAGAAGGCCGTCAGCTGGAATTAAAAAAAAAACCACAAAAATATATATGGATATACACAGAAATCTAACTAAATGGCGATAATATGCTAGACTCTCAAAGAAGGAAAATAAGTCACTCCCTTATGATCCTGAGCTTCGTCAAGCGCCGACTGGACTGACAATGATATGGCCAACCGACAGGGTGGGACACACTTGTGAAATAGAGTAAAAGGTACAGTTTCTAAAAATATGTGGAGGTAGGTACAAGATCCCAGACTCTACTATTACACAGGGAACGTTTATATGAGTTGATATGAGTTGATTCCCAATAAGGTAATCCACGTGGAAGCACTGGTTTCAGAAGCTAGTTCATCTGTTGCCGTTATGACCAGCGACGCACGAAGTTAGTTATCTCTTACTTGGTGCTAACCCCATGACTACTAAACAATTGGATAGTCCTCTACGTCATCCGTCCTTATAGGGACGTTAAGTGGGCGTAGATGCGTTGTGTTGTGGTTTGCAGTAGAACAGTGATATTAACGCATTTTAATCCAACATATCCGACTTCAGCACCTTTTTTTGTGGCTGCCTTCCCTCTTCGGTCTTTAATCGCCTGGCCAAACGAGACTGATTAGTCTATTTTAGAGACACAGCGAAGAGATGGATTAGGGTCTGGACGGCCCTGGTTCACCAATCCTGGCGCATGTCATCAGATATGTGTCGCTAACAGCTTCCAGCTTGTTGCTGTTGGGCTCCTTGCCTCCGGATCTAGTTCAATGAGTTCACCAGCAAATAACTAGTTCAGCGAATGTCGTGTTTTTACGGCCTGAGACAGAAATCTAATTCATGATTTCCAGGACAGATTTAAGATTCCAGCTTCTTTCTCTCTCCCCTCTCTCTCTCTCTCTCTCTCTCTCTCTCTCTCTCTCTCTCTCTCTCTTTCTCTCTCTCATTATAAAAAAAAAGAGAATTCTCATTTTGCCATGGCATAGTGATAGACTGTATTTTAAATTTGTTCGCAAATAAATCGATGCTTGCAAGATAATCAGGTGATATAAGGTAATACAGGCAGATCATTTGCTACGAGTATGTTATGCTTTTTATTTCTCTACATTTCAAGTTTGAAATTGCCATTAACCGAATTTTACATTACAAATTTTGAATTGTTGTAGAAATTGTCCGTAGCAATAGCCAAACACATGGTGCCATTCTGATTGCTGACAAATCAATCTTCTTTATTCTTTCTTTTCACTGATATCTAAAAGGTGTCGTGGTTTATATCATTTGTCGTTCTTGAGCTGCTCGAACTGTCTGAATTAGTGATTTTCCTTTTTACATGTCTCTATCACTGCATCTATCCATCTTCTTCTAGGTCTTCCTCTTGGTCTTTTTCCATGCATTCTCGAGAACGCCCTTGATGGTGATTGGTGAGGATTTATCCTGACCAGGTGGCCCAACCTTTAAGTTGTTGTTGTTCTATATATTCTTGGCAGGGGTTTATTCCTACCATTTTTCTTATGGTTTCATTTGGTATTCTTTCTCTTCTTGTGTTTTTTGTTACTTTTCTCAAGCATCGCATCTCACATGTATTGATCTTTCTTAAATGTGATTTAGAAAGGGTCCATGTTTGACTTTCACAGCACAAAGTTGGTATTAAAATACTATTTATCATTTGTTGTTTAGCTGGCATAGAAATGTTTGGGTGTCTTAACAATGGTGAAAGCTGGTATGTGATAGCATTTGCTTTTTGTGTTCTCATGTCAATTTCTCTGTCTAGTTTTCTATCTTCTGTAAACAGTATGCCCAAATACTTAAATTCCTCTACTTGTTCTATTTCTTTATCTTTGATCTTAATGTTTAATGGGTGTCTTAATTTGCTTATTCTCATAGCCACTGTTTTTGCAGTGTTAATTTTCATACTGTAGTTTGTACAGCTTTTATCTAGAGATGTTAAATGCTGTTGTAGCAGGTTTTCATCCTCATATATTAGGCATTGGTCATCTGCGAAGAGTAGCTCGTTGATGTTGAAATTGTCTACCTCTAAGTTTTTATTTGGTTTATCCTTATTGTTGGTTGTTTCCTGATTTATTTTGTCCATATATATAATGAAGAGGAGTGGTGAGAGGACGCATCCTTGTCTTACACCTGTTGTAACTGAAACCATTCTCACAAACCCTCCGATGTTCTAATGGCACTTTGACTGTTTTTATATAATGCCATTATATTATCTAGTAGTTGTCCTGCTACACCGGAGGTTTCTAAAGTTTGCCAAAGTTTGTTCCTGTCCACACAATCAAACTCTTTTTCCTGATCTATAAACACTATATTTAGGTTTCTGTCATATTCTATTGTTTTTTCACATAGTTGTCTCAATGTAAATAAAGCATCAATACAGCTTTTGCTTTTTCCGTATCCAAATTGATTATTACTTAATTGAGCTTCTATTATGTATCTTACTCTCCTCTCCAATATTTTAGCATACATTTTACCAACTTGACTCAATAGGGATATTCCTCTGTACATTTCACACTCCCTTTTGCTTCCTTTATTTTTCCAAAATGGGACAATGATAGCTTTTTGCTAATCGTCTGGTACTTGCATTTATTCCCAAGCCATATTGAATATTATAGTAAGCCAATCTATATATGTTTTATTACAGGCTAGAAGCATTTCTGTTGTTATTCCATCGATACCAGCTGCTTTGTTTGTTTTATTCTGTTTCAAGGCCCATTCTACTTCTGCTTTAAGAATATTCGGTTCCTGTTCACCACACTTCCTTGGTTTAAACTCTGTATTTCCGTTTGTATTACCCTGATTTAATAGTTCCTTGAAGTATTCTCTATTCTAAAGTATATATAAGTTATATTAAAACAGGTAAATGAATTTAAATATTTGGGAACTTTGTTAACCTCAAACGGAAGATGTACAAAAGAGGTGAGATGCAGAATGGCTCAGGCAAAAGCAGCTTTCCTAAAAATGAGAAAGATACTATGCAATCCATTTTTGACAATAGAAACAAGAAAAAAGAGTTCTTAAATGTTATGTAGAGCCAGTCTTAACATATGGATGCGAATCATGGACAATAGGACAACAGACAAGAAAATCACTGAAGCCTGTAGAAATGTGGTTTTACAGAAGAATGTTGAGAGTACTATGGACAGCTAAGAAGAGTAATAAAGATGTTCTGAGAAAGGTCAAAGCAAAAAGAGAGATAATTTCCAATATTATGAAGAAACAATCATCTTTTTTGGCCATGTAATGAGAAGAGAACAACTGGAATATATTGTAACAACTGGAAAAATTGAGGGACGAAGAGACAGAGGGAAGCAAAGATAAAAATAACAGACAGCTTAAGAGAAGGGCTTGGCAGAAGGTCAACAACAGAAATGATAAATAACTGTCGAGATCGAAAATTGTGGAGAGACATGATCACCAACGCCAGCAGGCCCGGTACTTGATGATGATGATGGTGATTATATGTGTGTGAGAGAGAGAGAGAGAGAGAGAGAGAGAGAGAGAGAGAGAGATAGATAGACAGAGAGATAGGTAAAGGTGGGAGGGAGAAAAAGAAAGAGGTTGTTGAAAAGGTGGTACTTCAGTCTGTTGTGACCTATTCGGAGACTAACAATTGTTATTTGTTCTTTTCTGTTGAGTTGGGAGTAAGCTTCCTTTTTGTGGTAGCCATGGTGATTCAAAGCTGCTTCAAAGATCTTTTTCTGCTGGTTTGTCCATTTATTTATACTTTGGCTGTTCTGTTTTCAAGATAGCGACTAATCCATTCTCCCACAAATATTATTTCTGCGCATTATGACTTTCAGTCCCTCTTTTCAAACTGTATCACATGCCTTTAGTAAGTCTATCCAAGATGTTCAAGTATGCTTTTTTTTCCCTGTTGGAAAGCATCTTCAATGTTTTGGTAAATGTGGATGGCCTGGTCTTCAGTAGATCTATAATTCCAGAAGCCAGCTTGCTGTGGTATCAAAATGTGTTTTTCTTCCAGGTGTCACATCAGTCTGGGGTTAATCATGCATTCCATTAGTTTTCCTACACAGCTGGGCAGACTGATAGGTATGTAGCCATTTGGTCTGATGGTTCTTTCCCCTTCTTTGGCAATTTATATCGTCTCAGGGGCTAGTTGTTTGGAGTAAGACAAGAACATCACGGGTTTGATTCCTATCACAGACGGTAGAACATTTTTATTTTGACCTAGCTATCTATCTGTCTGTCTGTCTGTCTCTCTGTATCTCCGTCTATCTGTCTGCATGCCTGTCTGCATGTCTGCACTATGGAGAAAGAAATGTATCAATATGAAACAGCTTTATGGTAGATTGTAAAGTTAATTTGTTTCCGAACCAATCAATTTCAGCTACGTAGTCACGTGGTGTATACATTTAAGGCAATACACCCGGTGTTTAGACCACGAATAAACTATATAAATTTTCCGTTTTTCCTTTGTTTCCGGTAGTGATTAATTCCCATTAACAGGATTTACATTAGACGTTTCAAAAAATGCATTTGTGGAAACTGTCCGTATCAGCAGCCCTCGTACAAGGCGTGATTACAGCCACGCTATCGCTTGCAAATAAATTCTAATAAATGTAATGTAAAGTGCTCACCAGCCACAGTGTACTTTCTAGCACTTAGTAGACTGATCGATTGTCAACGACTAAGATGTCAGTCACCAGAATCACCACCTCGTTGTTTACATGTTTCTCTGGTAAGAACATAGTTTTGTTCCCTTTGGGAAAGTTTTCTGGTGGTGATATTGTTCATTGTTTCATTCTGTTAAAATGTAAAAATAGGCCACATATTTTTCGTTGACAATCTGCTTCGTACAATTTGCACTTCCTTCATTGCCTATTGACAGCTTATTTAGACATGTTTTTATTTTCTCGTTAATTCAAACTTCATTTAAGCTGGATGATTCGCAAAATGGCCAATAATAATTTGACTGAAGATATGAGTAAAAAAAATATTTTTCAAAAAGTATGATTCAAGCTTTGCGTAATTAATGGACGACACAAATTTGAACGACGTTTCAGCTCAATAGGCCTTCAGCAGGAACAACAAACAACATACACACACACATATGTAGGTTAAAAAAATAGCTCTTCATAGTTAAATAATAATAAAGTATCTAAAACAAAATTATTTCGAACAAGAGTGAGGGAATAAAGTCTTCCCTGCGAAATGCGCTGAGGCCAGGAGGAAAATGAACGAGGGGTAGTCCGCACAGGATACCCGGTGTAGTCGACCAGCTAATAGGAGGACCAAAGCAGGTGGAAGGGTTATAAAAATATATGCTGAAAGCATATTGCGCCGAAACGTCGTTCAAATTTGTCTATCTATCTATTGTCCTTTCGAGCCGAAGACGGCACATAGGGCAGAACCACAATCTCAAAAACAGAAACCTTGCGTGCCAAAATGGCACATATTGCAGAGATCACTGCTCTAAAATCTATGGCGCTGTTTCCATAACAATACTTTTTACAATGACAGCTTGTCAAGCCATCGATCAACCTCCTTAGTCGCCTCTTACGACATGCCTGGAAGGTCACAGTGTCACTATTCTTTACCTCGAATTTGTGCTGTCCATTAATTACGTAAAGCTTTAACCATGCAATTTTTTTAGTTGACAATACATTTTTTTTATTTCGTTTCTTCTTTACAATCAGCCTAACCTCAGCCGCGCATGTTTATTTCTTTGTATGCATTTCTTTGTCTTGAATAATAATATGACTGGTTACTCTGTTCGTAAAAAAAAAATAAAAATAAGACTCATTAAAACGATTCTGGCGTGAACAGGGTGGCGCTACAGCTTTGTTCGGCAGCATCCTAGAAGAATGAAAACTCCTATATTAAACAAAATCCAGGCTGGCAAAGTTTATGTGTGTCAGTCACAGCGTAGGATTAGGAGACATAATTGACACATATGAATACGAGTATTGACCATGCGACTAATTCTTCAGACGTCGTAGTGTCAATCCAAATAAAACTGTGTCAATGGGACAACACATTCCGTTTGCAGGATACAAAGATATGATTGTAGAAGGATCTCCTATACCATAAACAGTGCATGTTGTCGAAATTAACATACATTTCTCTGTCCATCAAACTAGACAGCACCATACTGCACTTTTATAGCCAGAAACTCATTTATGGTGAGCGGTTCATGCTTATCGAAGCGAAACTTGATTCAAAGCTAACATGCTACTACCTGTGCAGCACTGAATGCAAGGCGAGAAGGAAACTTGACTCAAAGCTAACATACTACTACCTGTGCAGCATTGAATGCAAGGCGAGAAGGAAACTTGCGACAATGAAAATGCCCGTGGGCACCACCTGCAAGTTAACAGACATCCTCAAAAAACGTACCAAGACACCCTGCGAATAACGCTAGAGAAAACGCCCCAACAGTCCAGGCCAAAAACCCTTTGTGATCAAACACAGCCATCTAGCAAAGTATAAAAGATAGCCTAAGGCTGATTGATGGAAAATGTACAACTGAAAAAAAAAAAAAAGAATAGGTATGGCAAAAAGTAATTTTGATGAAATGAAAAATATACTAACATCAAAACAAATAACACCAGGGCTAAAACTAAGAATAGCAAAATGTTACATCTTCTCAGTATTCATGTAAAGTGCAGAAACATTAACATTAGACAAGAAAACAGAACAGATAATTGAAGCCTTTGAAATGTGGATTTACAGAAGAGTAGGTTGAATTGGATGGAAAGAAAAGAAAACAAACGATGAAGTTTTAAAATAACTAAAAATGAAAAGAGAACTACTAAACACAATTAGAACAAGGCAAATGAAATTTTTGGGCCATGTTAAAAGACACAACAGCCTACTAAAAGTAATATTGGAAAGGAAAATACAAGGTAAAAGAGGCAGAGGCAGACCAAGACTAACAAGGACTAGTAACATCAAAAGATGGACAAGTCAACCTATGACAATCTGCACCATCAAAGCAAGAGACAGAGTGGGATGGTGCTCCATGGTAGCCAACCTTCGATGCGGAGACGGCACTCAATGATGATGATGATGATGAAGGCTGATAACTAGAGAGAAAGTAAAAAGTTCACGTATTCAAGAAATGGAACCTTGTATAATGCCGCATAACTTATACAGTGTTTTAGGTGAGTGAGATAATAGTCCACCACATCAGATCACAGTACTCTGGGTGTTTTGAGTAGGAACAGGAGTGTTCTTCCTGTCATTACTTTCTCCCTAGCCCTCATTACTTTCTTCCACGCTATGTTTGCTTTATCTCTAATTGTCCGTACTTTCCCCCTTAAGTTTCAAACAATTTGTTTCCTCACTGTCATTACGTTCTCCCTAACTGTCATTACTTTCTCCCTAACTGTCATTACTTTCTCCCTAACTGTCATGTTCTCTCCAACCGTCATTGCTTTCTCCTTAACTGTAATTACGTTCTCCCTAAGTCAATACTTTCTCCCTAACTATCATTACTTTCCACCTAACTATCATTACTTTCTTCCCAATTGTCATTACTTGTCCTAGCTGCCATTACTTTCTCCTTGGCCGCCATTACTTTCTTCCTCGCCGTCCTTACTTTTTTCCATAACTATCATTACTTTCTCCCTAACCGTCATTACATTCTACATAATTGTCATTACTTTATCCATAAATGTCATTACTCTCTCTCTAGCCGTCAGTATTCTCTTCCACGATGTTGCTACTTGCTCTCTAAATGTCATTGCTTCCCCCTAACTTTCATTAATACCTTCCTGGCTGTCAATAGTTTCACCCTAACTGTCATTACTTTCACCCTAACTATCATTACTTTCTCCCTAACCGTTATTGCTTTCTTCCTCGCTGCCATTACTTTCTCCCTAACTGTCATTATTTTTTCCCTAACTGTCATTACTTTCTTCCTCGCTGTCATTACTTTTCCTCTAACTATCAGTACTCTTCCTCGCTGCCAATACTTTCTTCCTAAATGTTACTGCTTTCTTCCTCGCTGTCATTACTTTTCCTCAGCTGTCATTACTCTTTTCCTCTCTGTCATTACTCTATTTCCTCTCTGTCATTCCTTTCTCTTTAATCGACATTACTCTCTTACTCGCTGCCGTTGCTTCCTCCATAACCGTAATTACTTTCTTCCTCGCCGTCATTACTTTCTCCCTAACCGTCATTGCATTTTCCTTAACCGTCATTACTTTCTTTTAACGCTGTCATTACCATCCCCTGACCATTATTACTTTCTTCCTAACCGTCATTACTTTCTTTCTCGCTGCCATTACTTTCTCCCTAAATGTCATTACTTTCTACCTCGCTGTTATTGCTTCTTCCGTTATTATTTTTTTTGTTTTGCTGTTATTACTTTCCCCTAACCGTCATTACTTTCTACCTTGTTGTCATTACTTTCTCCCTGTCATTACTTTCTACCTTGCTGTCATTACTTTCTCCCTGTCATTACTTTCCCCTAACCGTCATTACTTTCTCCCTAACTGTCATTACTTTCTCCCTAACTGTCATTACTTTCTTCTTAGCTGTCATTACTTTCTCTTTAACCGTCATTACTTTCTCCCTGACCTGACCGTCATTACTTTTTTCCATGTTGTCATTAATTTCTCTCCAAGTCAGTAAAGCTGGTACCCAATCTTTGTGTCATCTGGGTCGACCGGAGAGCTTCAAGCTGCGCTCTAACCCAGTTAACGAGTTGCTGAGAGTTAATGTCTCCATCTACTCTATCCCTTTATATCACTGTTGTATATCACTGTCATCTTTCGTATCGACATTTGACAAATAATCGGATAAGATAACTTCCATATTTAATATGAGAAATTCTCATTAAAGTGACAGTTCTTGTCTCAACCCCAATTATAAAGCTTTTAAATTATCACGAAGATTTAAGTTTTCTGGACGTTGATCTTACACATCACTCTCGTGGAGAAGCATCTCCTTGAACCTACACCACGTAGAACAGATCCATCGGTAAAATTAACAGCATAATCTTCCTTCCTGACATTAATGATCTGTTTGTTCTATTCCGAAACTGCTTTCTCGTTGTAAAAATGGTACTAAAAATATTCAGGAATTACTTTTTCATTACTTGACTTTTATTTTTCTTCAGACTGTGTATAATTTTCGGATATAAATTAAGTCACACGTATGTTAGTTATCTGTCATGTAAATTTGTTCTTTTACGACCTGCAACTAGCCACCAAGTAATTACCTGTCGCTTATTGCCACGTAAATCTACAATAGTTTAAGTAATTGGTAGACATTATATATTCTAGATAGGTGAATTTTATAGCTGTTTTTCATAGGATGAAATATATTATTTTTAAAGGATTGACTTTGTCGCGAAACATTAATCAACTTTCTTGATTGTTCATTATCTGAATGAAGTATCTGTCAAGACAGCTTTATTTTGATTATTTCACTTTTATGACCTTTGATGCCCCTGCTTAAAAATTAACACCAGATGATCTCATTTTACTTAAAACCATATCATTATCATCATCATCATCATCATCATCATCATCATCATTATCATCATCATCATCACCATGTACCGAGCCTGCTGGCGTAGGTGATTATGTCTCTCCACAACATTCGATCTGGATAGTTATTTATCATTTCTGTTGTTGACCTTCTGCCAACCATTCTCTATTTTGGCATTTTTTGTATTTTTTAAGCTGTTTGGTATTTTTTCTCTTTACTTCCCTCTATCTCTTTGTCCCTCAATTTTTCCAGTTGTCACAATATATTCCAGCTGTTCTCTTCTCATTACATGGCTAAAAATGATGATTATTTCTTCCTAATATTGGATTTTAACAATCTCTTTGCTTTGGCCTATTACAGAACGTTTTTATTACTCTTCTTAGCTGTCCTTGGTATTCTCAACATTCTTCTGTAAAACATATTTCTACAGCCCCTATTGATTTTCTTGGTTGTTGTCCTATTGTCCATGATTCACATTCATATGTTAAAACCGGCTGTACATAACATTTAAAAACTCTATTTTTTTCTATTGTCAAAAATGGATTGCATTGTATCTTCCTCATTTTTTGGAAAGCTGCTTTTGCCTGAGTCATTCTGCATGTCACCTTTGTTTTGCATCTACCATCTGAGGTTAACATTGTTCCCAGATCTTTAAATTCATTTACCTGTTGTAACATTGTTCCACTTGTCTTTATTGTGCATTGCGGTGAAACCATTTACTGGTTTGAAAAAAAAGTATCAGCCCCAAAACAAATTCTGAAATTTTTTTGTGTGGATCGTGTGGCACTAAGCTAAAGCTTATTTAGCTTATAGATCAATCCAGCCGTGGTATATAATACCAATATATATAAACAATTATTATTTTTTTAAATATGAAAAAAGCTCATCACCAGGTAGTTTTTGAAGGGATGAAACCACTGGTTTCACTTCTTGCCTGAATTATTGTTTTGTTTCCTAGCTGTGTGTCTGCTTAGTGTGTTTAATCTGTGTGGAGTCCTTAATGCCTTCGTCACGCCAGTCTCTTTGATCGGTGCATTCTCTCCTCTCTAAGAACTATGATCTCCGTTATTATTCTTTCAAGGCGATGAACGAAGCCACCCATTGTTACCTAGGCTGAAAACACTCAGCAAATCATAGCAGACTCCTGGTGTCTATCCAGATCCTATTGCTTTTTTTCTCTGGGAACTTTGAACTGACTGATTAGTCTGGTGAACCAAGTAGTTGTCTAGAAGAAAAGCAATTCGATGCTCAAAAGTACCAGGCTTATCGGATGTGTTGGGACGAACAACGCAAACAGCACAGATTGAAATAAGTAAAAACACGTCTAGGACCAAAGTCCCTCTATGGACTGATGATGAAGAGAATGGTCGTAGGGTGAACACAAGAGAGGCGGAACAAATGTTATTTAAAAGCCTTTGTTTTATTGGACAGGTGGGATAAAGACGACGGCATCTTGAAATAGAGATGAAGCTGTGAAAGACTAGAACTAACAACTGGCACCAGAATGAATGCCCTCACGATACACCGAACAGGGAGAGGTTGGAGGAATGATGAACACAGCGATTTTACAGAGACGACTTGGACCGATCAACCGATTGAGTTTGATTTCAGAACAAGGGTCGGTACATCGATGTATGTGTGTGTGTGGGCGGGAAATTCTGAAAACAGAAGGGCATGAAATACAGAGAACGAAGAGGGGGTGTGGGAGTACATCATCAGTAGCTCAACAGCGGACTGCCTCCACAGATAAGATGTCAGAAGATCTCAGTTGGGAGTCAACCCACAGATACGATGTCAGAAGATCTCAGTTGGGAGTCAACCCACAGAAAGGAGAACGTTCATGTTGTTCGATGATGAATTCGCTCATCTCATGTACGGGAAGAGGGAGAAAATGAAGTTCACTTATTGTATGCCGAATACAGTGTGAGCTTTCGAGTTCGATACAGCAGGAGGTCGATGCCAGGAAGTCGATGCCAGGAAGTCGATGCTAGTAGGTCGATGCCAGGAAGTCGATGCCAGGAAGCCGATGTAGTCGATGTCAGGAAGTCAATGCCAGGAAGTCGATGCCAGGAAGTCGATGCCAGGAAGCCGATGTAGTCGATGTCAGGAAGTCAATGCCAGGAAGTCGATGCCAGGAAGTCGATGCCAGGAAGTCGACGCCAGGAGGTCGATGCCAGGAAGTCGATGCCAGGAGGTCGACGCCAGGAGGTCATGACCTATGGGGGCCCATCTCTCCTCGCTACCCACAGAGTGCCAAGAAGCTAAAGGACCGCAACACCTGTTCGACGGGGGTTTTCATCTGACGACCAGATTGTCAAATGTAAATAAAATAACAATATCATTCAAAGTTCCTATGATATTTTATTTGGACAAAACGTTGATTAAAAAAAAGATAGATGATTTCAAGATAATTACATTTATATACACAAAATGTCAATGAAAAAACAATATCATTTCAAAGCTCCTATGATATTTTATTTGGACAAATCGATAATAAAAAAAAGATAGATGATTTCTAGATGAAAACGACATTTTATATACACAAAATGTCAATGAAAAAACAATATCATTTCAAAGTTGCTATGATATTTTATTTGGACAAAACGATAATAAAAAAAGATAGATGATTTCAAGATAATTACGACACAATTGTGTTTATATACACAAAATGCCAATGAAAACAAAGTATTTGAAAGCCAAAATGACATTTTTAAAATAGTTAAAATGGCAATAAAAGTGTCTTATCTTTGTCGTATTTTGACTGCTTGAGTACCCTATCTCTCAAGATATGTCAGAAGGTGTTTCCTAGGCAGGCTCTACCACTCTGAATAGGTTAGAGCGAATAGGCGTGAGTCCAAAGTGAGGCGACCTGGCCTTCCAGTTGTGGCATGGTACTCACAACTTTGTCTTCGTGTAAAGAACACTAGTTATAGAAACAAGGAAAAGAAAACAATTTGTTGCAATGTGGACATCAAGATCTCAGAGACTGTGTGACTCACATTGGTAGCATTTTGACAGGAAGCCATTGCCACGACTTCGGATGTTGCAACTGAAAAATATGATTGGCTTTTTGTAAAGTAAGAACAATTGAATAATTCGAAAAAATGAATCAAATAACAAACGAAAAGAAAATAAAACTATGAGATTAATATATTAGGAAAAAACGAAGGGAGATGGGGAGAAAATGAGAGAATAAGAACGGAAAATGGAGTAATTGTTCTTTATTTTTTAAATCGGAACAATGGTCGAACATTGAGTTATTGAGTTTTGTGTGGGTTATCATCATTGCACACCGAACATGTCTAATGGTCGAACATTGAGTTATTGAGTTTTGTGTGGGTTATCATCATTGCACACCGAACATGTCTAATGGTCGAACATTGAGCTATTGAGTTTTGTGTGGGTTATCATCATTGCACACCGAACATGTCTAATGGTCGAACATTGAGTTATTGAGTTTTGTGTGGGTTATCATCATTGCACACCGAACATGTCTAATGGTGGAACATTGAGCTATTGAGTTTTGTGTGGGTTATCATCATTGCACACCGAACATGTCTAATGGTCGAACAACACAATCAAAGATATGTAATTGAACAATCTAAGTTTGGACATTAAGGATATTCCTTTGACACTGAAAATATTCTTCAGTTGAAACAAATCAAGCAGCCTTCCTAATTCTTGCTGCAATATCCACTTCATGCCTCCATATTTGTCAATAATGTCACCAAGACAAGTGAGCGTCTCCATGTCATCCCCATGGTTGTTGTCCCCTAATGCTATTGAATCAGTGTTAACTATAATTTTATTGCGTGGTTTGTTTATTATTTCATTTTCCCATTCAACTGAAATAAAATTAATTAACAATTATTCCACGAATGTTGTTTTTCTTCATTTTGACCATCTTTTGTTTCTATTTAGTTTTCTTACAGGTTTACGCTGTTGATGATGCGATTAATATTAAGGTAATTCAAATTACTTTGACGTAATTAACATTAGAAAACCGTTAAGTTCTTATGGGAAGTAAATACCCGTTACATCTGGTAGGAATATTTGACACGGGAAGACAACTTCAAACTGAACATAACTGCAGGATTGTTGGGAGTTTAAGGGAAACCAATTTGGAGAGGTAGGCAAGAAGAGCATTCGAGCGCTGAGACGGATGAACTGGGACGTTATGTACAACATGTGATGACATGCACTATCAGCGACATTCACTTCAGCACCAATAGCGACACGTACTTCAGCACTAGCAGCAGTATGTACTTCAGCAATAGCAGCGACACGTACTTCAGCACTAGCAGCGACACACACTTCAGCAATAGCAGCGACACGCACTTCAGCAATAGCAGCGATACGCACTTCAGCGCTAGCAGCAACACACACACACCAGCAATAGCAGCGACACACACTTCAGCAATATCAGCAACACACACATCAGCAATAGCAGCGACACACACTTCAGCACTAGCAGCAACACACACATCAGCAATAGCAGCGACACACACTTCAGCAATAGCAGCGACACACATTTCAGCGATAGCAGCAACACATACTTCAGCAATAGCAGCGACACACAAATCAGCACTAGCAGCGACACACACTTCAGCACTAGCAGCGACACACATTTCAGCGATAGCAGCAACACATACTTCAGCGATAGCAGCAACACATACTTCAGCGATAGCAGCAACACATACTTCAGCGATAGCAGCAACACATACTTCAGCACTAGCAGCGACACATACTTCAGCACTAGCAGCGACACATACTTCAGCAAAAGCAGCAACACATACTTCAGCGATAGCAGCAACACATACTTCAGCGATAGCAGCGACACATACTTCAGCGATAGCAGCGACACATACTTCAGCGATAACAGCAACACATACTTCAGCAATAGCAGCAAAACACACTTCAGCAATAGCAACAAACACTTTAGTACTAATAGCAACACGCACTTCAGCATTAGCAGGGACACACATTTCAGCAATAACAACGACACATACTTCAGCAATAGCAGCAACACATACTTCAGCAATAGCAGCAACACATACTTCAGCATTAGCAGCGACACATACTTCAGCATTAGCAGCGACACAAACTTCAGCATTAGCAGCGACACAAACTTCAGCAATAGCAGCGACACAAACTTCAGCAATAACAGCGACACAAACTTCAGCATTAGCAGCGACACAAACTTCAGCATTAGCAGCGACACAAACTTCAGCAATAGCAGCAACACAAACTTCAGCAATAGCAGCAACACAAACTTCAGCAATAGCAGCAACACAAACTTCAGCAATAGCAGCGACACAAACTTCAGCAATAGCAGCAACACAAACTTCAGCAATAGCAGCAACACAAACTTCAGCAATAGCAGCGACACAAACTTCAGCAATAGCAGCGACACAAACTTCAGCAATAGCAGCGACACAAACTTCAGCATTAGCAGCGACACAAACTTCAGCAATAGCAGCGACACAAACTTCAGCAATAGCAGCGACACAAACTTCAGCAATAGCAGCGACACAAACTTCAGCAATAGCAGCGACACAAACTTCAGCATTAGCAGCGACACAAACTTCAGCAATAGCAGCGACACAAACTTCAGCAATAGCAGCGACACAAACTTCAGCAATAACAGCGACACAAACTGCAGCAATAACAGCAACACATACTTCAGCATTAGCAGCAACACAAACTTCAGCAATAACAGCAACACATACTTCAGCATTAGCAGCAACACAAACTTCAGCAATAACAGCGACACAAACTTCAGCAATAACAGCAACACATACTTCAGCATTAGCAGCGACACATAATTCAGCATTAGCAGCGACACAAACTTCAGCATTAGCAGCGACACAAACTTCAGCAATAGCAGCAACACAAACTTCAGCAATAACAGCGACACAAACTTCAGCATTAGCAGCGACACAAACTTCAGCAATAGCAGCAACACAAACTTCAGCATTAGCAGCGACACAAACTTCAGCATTAGCAGCGACACAAACTTCAGCATTAGCAGCGACACAAACTTCAGCAATAGCAGCGACACAAACTTCAGCAATAACAGCGACACAAACTTCAGCATTAGCAGCGACACAAACTTCAGCAATAGCAGCGACACAAACTTCAGCAATAACAGCGACACAAACTTCAGCATTAGCAGCGACACAAACTTCAGCAATAGCAGCGACACAAACTTCAGCAATAACAGCGACACAAACTTCAGCATTAGCAGCGACACAAACTTCAGCAATAGCAGCGACACAAACTTCAGCAATAGCAGCGACACAAACTTCAGCAATAGCAGCGACACAAACTTCAGCAATAGCAGCGACACAAACTTCAGCAATAGCAGCAACACAAACTTCAACAATAGCAGCAACACAAACTTCAACAATAGCAGCAACACAAACTTCAGCAATAACAGCAACACAAACTTCAACAATAGCAGCAACACAAACTTCAACAATAGCAGCAACACATACTTCAGCATTAGCAGCGACACAAACTTCAGCATTAGCAGCGACACATACTTCAGCATTAGCAGCGACACAAACTTCAGCATTAGCAGCGACACAAACTTCAGCAATAGCAGCGACACAAACTTCAGCAATAACAGCGACACAAACTTCAGCATTAGCAGCGACACAAACTTCAGCATTAGCAGCGACACAAACTTCAGCAATAGCAGCAACACAAACTTCAGCAATAGCAGCAACACAAACTTCAGCAATAGCAGCAACACAAACTTCAGCATTAGCAGCGACACAAACTTCAGCAATAGCAGCAACACAAACTTCAGCAATAGCAGCAACACAAACTTCAGCAATAGCAGCGACACAAACTTCAGCAATAGCAGCGACACAAACTTCAGCAATAGCAGCGACACAAACTTCAGCATTAGCAGCGACACAAACTTCAGCAATAGCAGCGACACAAACTTCAGCAATAGCAGCGACACAAACTTCAGCAATAGCAGCGACACAAACTTCAGCAATAGCAGCGACACAAACTTCAGCATTAGCAGCGACACAAACTTCAGCAATAGCAGCGACACAAACTTCAGCAATAGCAGCGACACAAACTTCAGCAATAACAGCGACACAAACTTCAGCAATAACAGCAACACATACTTCAGCATTAGCAGCAACACAAACTTCAGCAATAACAGCAACACATACTTCAGCATTAGCAGCAACACAAACTTCAGCAATAACAGCGACACAAACTTCAGCAATAACAGCAACACATACTTCAGCATTAGCAGCGACACATAATTCAGCATTAGCAGCGACACAAACTTCAGCATTAGCAGCGACACAAACTTCAGCAATAGCAGCAACACAAACTTCAGCAATAACAGCGACACAAACTTCAGCATTAGCAGCGACACAAACTTCAGCAATAGCAGCAACACAAACTTCAGCATTAGCAGCGACACAAACTTCAGCATTAGCAGCGACACAAACTTCAGCATTAGCAGCGACACAAACTTCAGCAATAGCAGCGACACAAACTTCAGCAATAACAGCGACACAAACTTCAGCATTAGCAGCGACACAAACTTCAGCAATAGCAGCGACACAAACTTCAGCAATAACAGCGACACAAACTTCAGCATTAGCAGCGACACAAACTTCAGCAATAGCAGCGACACAAACTTCAGCAATAACAGCGACACAAACTTCAGCATTAGCAGCGACACAAACTTCAGCAATAGCAGCGACACAAACTTCAGCAATAGCAGCGACACAAACTTCAGCAATAGCAGCGACACAAACTTCAGCAATAGCAGCGACACAAACTTCAGCAATAGCAGCAACACAAACTTCAACAATAGCAGCAACACAAACTTCAACAATAGCAGCAACACAAACTTCAGCAATAACAGCAACACAAACTTCAACAATAGCAGCAACACAAACTTCAACAATAGCAGCAACACATACTTCAGCATTAGCAGCGACACAAACTTCAGCATTAGCAGCGACACAAACTTCAGCATTAGCAGCGACACTAACTTCAGCATTAGCAGCGACACAAACTTCAGCATTAGCAGCGACACAAACTTCAGCAATAGCAGCAACACATACTTCAGCATTAGCAGCGGCACAAACTGCAGCATTAGCAGCGACACAAACTTCAGCATTAGCAGCGACACAAACTTCAGCATTAGCAGCGACACAAACTTCAGCATTAGCAGCGACACAAACTTCAGCATTAGCAGCGACACAAACTTCAGCATTAGCAGCGACACAAACTTCAGCATTAGCAGCGACACAAACTTCAGCATTAGCAGCGACACAAACTTCAGCATTAGCAGCGACACAAACTTCAGCAATAACAGCGACACAAACTTCAGCAATAGCAGCGACACAAACTTCAGCATTAGCAGCGACACAAACTTCAGCATTAGCAGCAACACAAACTTCAGCAATAGCTGCGACACAAACTTCAGCAATAACAGCGACACAAACTTCAGCAATAGCAGCAACACAAACTTCAGCATTAGCAGCGACACAAACTTAAGCATTAGCAGCGACACAAACTTCAGCATTAGCAGCGACACAAACTTCAGCAATAGCAGCGACACAAACTTCAGCAATAACAGCGACACAAACTTCAGCAATAGCAGCGACACAAACTTCAGCATTAGCAGCGACACAAACTTCAGCATTAGCAGCGACACAAACTTCAGCATTAGCAGCGACACATACTTCAGCATTAGCAGCGACACAAACTTCAGCATTAGCAGCAACACAAACTTCAGCAATAGCAGCAACACAAACTTCAACAATAGCAGCAACACAAACTTCAACAATAGCAGCAACACAAACTTCAACAATAGCAGCAACACAAACTTCAACAATAGCAGCAACACAAACTTCAGCAATAGCAGCAACACAAACTTCAACAATAACAGCGACACAAACTTCAACAATAACAGCGACACAAACTTCAACAATAACAGCGACACAAACTTCAACAATAGCAGCAACACAAACTTCAACAATAACAGCGACACAAACTTCAACAATAGCAGCAACACAAACTTCAGCAATAGCAGCAACACAAACTTCAACAATAACAGCGACACAAACTTCAACAATAACAGCGACACAAACTTCAACAATAACAGCGACACAAACTTCAACAATAGCAGCAACACAAACTTCAACAATAACAGCGACACAAACTTCAACAATAGCAGCAACACAAACTTCAACAATAACAGCAACACAAACTTCAACAATAACAGCAACATAAACTTCAACAATAACAGCGACACAAACTTCAGCAATAACAGCGATAATTCCCTTCTTCTTTTCTTCCTCATTTCCCTTTCGGCGTCGAGGGGAGAAATAATTTGTGGTCTTTTATTTTTTTTTTTAACTCTGCTGCTGTTTTGTTTCCTAGTGCTTCTAATAGTCCATCCATCCATCTTTTTCGTGGTCGACCATTGGGTCTGGTGTTCTCGCAACGTTTGTTGATGGCTCGTTGTGTTGAGTTTTAGTCTTTCTTTTCTTATCACGTGACCAAACCATTTTATCTGTTGTTTCTTTAAACATTCTATAGCAGGAGTTATTCCTAGCTTTTTTCTCAGTTCTTCATTTTTGATCTTATCTCTCACGCTGTTTCCTTTCATTTGTCTAACATATTTAATCTCAGTAGAGGTTATTGTCTTGTTGTTCTTGCATCTAGGGTCCAGGTCTGGCATTGGTAGCACAACGTTGGGATGAAGATTGTGTTGTAGAGTTTCCGTTTTACCTTTAGAGTTATTTCCTTGTTGGACAATAATGATAGCTGTCCAATGATTTGTCAAGCTTTGTTGCATCTTGTGTCTATTTCTGCTGTTTGTGAATAGTTGCTTGTCACTAGACTTCCTAGGCATTTACATTTCTCTACTCGTTTTAGTTGTCAGCCGTCTATAGTTATGTTAATGTTCTGTTTCTCTTTTGCGATATTCACCACTTCTGTTTTGTTGATGTTTATTTTTATTTTGTATTTTGTGCCTGTGCTGTTATGTCTATTTAAGTGTTCTAGGTCTTCTATTTTTCCATGTATTAATACCTAATCATGTACAAATAGAGGGAGTCGCGATAGCTCAGTGGTTAGTGAACTGGACTACAAAGGACAAGAGGTAGGGTTCGATCCCAACCGACGGCTTCCGGGTTCACCGAGCCTTAAATGAGTACCGGGTTTTTTTCTGGAAAGTAAAGCGGCACGGGCGTAATACCGACCACATTACCCCAAAAATCATGTGCCGAAGGTCTGTAAAATGTATGGTCATTAACACATATTCCCTATACACCACTTGGCGTGATGGAGGCTCTTTACTTTTTTTACTTTTTATGTACAAATAGGAGCTTGTAGATCTCTATCTCCGATGGGTCGGTTAACTTACATATGTAGTCCATGTATGTAATGAACAATTAGGGGTGGGGGGATAGTACGCACCCCTGTCTTACTTGTGATCTAACTTCGAAATGGTCTGTGTAGCCTGCTGAGTAACCTGTCTGAGTGTGCAGCTGCTGTTGATGTAGAGGTTGGTTAGATGTTGGCTTACTCCATATATTGTTATTATCTCCCACAGTTGTGCTCTGTTTACTTGGTCGAATTTTTTTTATCTCTTCAATGAAAGCTATGTACAAATTTTGATTATGTTCTGTAGTCTTTTCTGTAAGCTGTTTTAATGTGAATAAAGCGTCAGTACTTCCTCTGCTTATTTTCGAAACCCCTTACTACATTTCTTTCTCTATATTGGTATGATGGTTGCCTTTTGCCAGTCTTCTGGGGTTCTTTGTTGCTGCCATGTCGCATTGAATATTCTGTGCAGGCATGTAACTCCTGTTTCTCCTGCTGTTGCTATTATTCTTACTGGTTAGTTATCTATCCCCTGTGCTTTATTTCTTGGTGCATATTTGACTGCTTCTTTGATTTCCTCTTTCATAATGCTGGGTTCAGTGTTTGTGCATTCTTGCGTGGTTTTTGTTTTGTTAATGGTAGTTGGTACTATGTTCAATAGGTCATTGAAATATTCTTTCGATCTCTGTTGCATATGTTGGTTATTTGATATTGGTTATCGTCTTTGTCATTTATGTGTTTATTGGGATCGTGGTTTTCTTTTCTCGCTCTTGCCGCTTTTACTGCTTTGAAGAAGTTTCGTGTGGCCATCTTGAAGTCCCTGCTCATATTTTTTTGTGTCCGAATTCTGTCCACGTGTTTTGCATAGTTCCTATTTCAAAATTTTAACTTTATTTCCGGACTAAGGCAAATTGTTTATATTCATCTTGGTTCTTCTTCTCCCTCAAATTTTTAAATAGTTTATTTTTTTGTTTAACTGCTTCTCTGATGGCTTCGTTCCGCCATGGGATGCTCTTTTTCCTTTCCTTTGTCCTGAGATTCGCTCCACATATACTTGTTGCGATGTTGGTTACTGTTTTCTTAAACTGCTTCCACTCTTCTTCTACTGTGCTTACTTCATTAGTGAGTTTCTTGAATTACTCCGTTAGTTTTTCTTTTAGGGTTTTGCTTCATTCTTGATCGTTTAATTATTTTATTTTACTGTCTGTTCTTTTTATTATTTCGTTTGTTGGTGTATCCTCTCTTTGTTTTTGGCTGTCTGAGTGTAATCATAACCATTTTATGGCCTTTGTCGTCTCTGATATTAGGTACAGCTCTGGTGTCGGTTACACTTTTCTTGTTCTGCTTTTTTGTTAATATAAAGTCTATCTGGCTACTACATATAAATTTGTATATGTAATTAATTATTAAGAGATCGATTACTTTACCTATCTTGGTAGTCACATTAATCGAGAAGGGGATACAAGCAAAGAAATTAGAATCAGAATAGCTAAAGCAGCAATGTCTTTCAGAAGCCTTGAAAAGTTGTGGAAATTAAAACTCATCAGCACAAACATAAAACTTAGACTATTCAAATCAAATGTACTATCAACCCTTACATATGCGTGTGAAAGCTGGAAAACAACAAGAGATATAGAAACAAAGTTGAACGCATTTGAAAATAAATGTCTAAGGAAAATACTTGGTATAGCATGAAACGAATTCAAAACAAACGAGGAAATTAGAGAAATCGCCAATCAACCACTAATATCTTCAGTAATGAAGAAAAGACGATGGTCATATGTTGAACATGTGATGAGAAGAAATAATAACCGAATAGCAAAGCAAGCCCTCATATGGGAAATAACAGGTAAGAGGAAAAGAGGAAGACCCAGAGAGACACTGAGAAGAACATTGATGAGAGAGGCAAGAGCAGCAGGATTCTGCTCCCTCAATGAGATAGAGCTGCTTGCACAGAACAGAGACAAATGGCGAGATTTGATCAAATATCTTTAAAAGAATCGAAAACTGCTAGAACAAAAATTCAGATAAGAGAAGGAGTATCCTGGTGTATGGGCCAGCTACGGCTCGAAAGGTCAATAGATAGATAGATAGAATTAATTATTCATTTTGCTTGTTTCTTGTTTGTTTTGGTCAGAGACCAATCTCTATGACAATGACTGCACACACACAAAATTGAGAAGTGGAACCAATCCTGTTTACTGGTATCTGAACTTTGCCACGCCCTAGAAGATTCACACTATTCGAATCTATCATCGAGCTAGCACTATGATTCGGTTAAAGAATGTCACTCTAAAGGCATTCTCTGACAGTGGCGGCGTAGTGTTCCAGTATAATGATATATCATACCCTAATGTTTCTGTGAACACTATTGTAGTCACCACAAAACGCCATTGGCACATATTAAGATTGAGTTCTCACCGACCATTTCGCAGGCCGACAGTGCACTGACGGTGTGTGAGGTGCAAACATTTACAGACATCTATTGTCTGGACGGGCATTCTGGGTCGTTTTGTGAAGTGTGTTGGGTGTAGCAAAGGCTGCAACGTCATCATCGGTATGTGTCACGGCAACTGTTCACATGGGATCTATGGACACGTCTACTCCAGGTCTTGTCTCAGTGTCTGTCCTTTATGTGAGAAAAAATCCGGAAAATGCCTACAATGTAAACATCTGGCTATACCTGTAATGACACTTGTCCCGATGGTAATTTTGGGCTACAGTGCGAACAGACGTGTTCTGATGGCTGTGACATCATATGTGACCGGAAAGTGCAGACTGTACGTGCAAGGAGACGTACTACGTGTCAGACTGTACTCTCAAATGTCCGGACAACTCTTTGAACGAAACCTGTGAACAGTTAACCGGGGTTTGCGTCCCGTATGTCGATGATTCCCACGTTAAGAAGAGTCTGCCGACTACAACAAACGCAAGCATATGGATACCTTTCGCGATCGCTGCTCCTCTACCTCCTCTTCTGCTTCTCTTGAATTGAGCCATGGCTCAATTCTCAGTGTATATCCGTGATAGTCGTTGCTCATATCTTAGTGGGTGTCTGCGATAGCCATGGCTGATATCTTGGTGGGTGTATGTGCTGGCCATGGCTCATATCTTAGTGTGTGTCTGGGCTGGCCATGGTTCATATCTTAGTGTGTGTCTGTGCTGGCCATGGTTCATATCTTAGTGTATTTCCGTGCTAGCCATGGATCATATCTTAGTGTGTTTCTGTGCTAGACATGATTCATATCTTGGTGTGTTTCCGTCAAGCCATGGCTCATATCTTAATGTGTTTCTGTCCTAGCCATGGCTCATATCTTAGCTTGTGTGTGTGTGTGTGTGTGTGTGTGCTAGCCATGGCTCATATCTTGGTGTGTGTCATGTTAGTCATATCTCATATCTTGGTGTGTCCGTGTTAATCATGTCTCATATCTTTATGTGTCTGTGTTTAGTCATATCTCATATCTTAGTGTGTATCTGTGTTAGTCATGTGTCATATCTTTGTGTGTGCATGTCTGGGTTAGTGATATCTCATATCTTTGTGTGCATGTTTATGTTAGTCTTATCTCATATCTTTGTGTGCATGTCTGTGTTTGTCACATCTCATATCCTTGTGTGTGCATGGCTATGTTAGTCATTTCTCATATCTTTGTGTTTATGTCTATGTTAGGCATGTGTCATATTTTTGTGTGCATGTCTATGTCAGTCATGCGTCATATCTTGTGTGTGCATATCTATGTCAGTCATATCTCATATCTTTGTGTGTGCATATCTATGTCAGTCATGTCTCATATCTTTGTGTGCATGTCTGTGTTTGTCACATCTCATATCCTTGTGTGCGCATAGCTATGTTAGTCATATTTCATATCTTTGTGTGTGCATGTCTATGTTAGTCATTTCTCATATCTTTGTGTGCATGTCTATGTTAGTCATGTCTCATATCTTTGTGTGCATGTCTGTGTTTGTCACATCTCATATCCTTGTGTGTGCATAGCTATGTTAGTCATATTTCATATCTTTGTGTGTGCATGTCTATGTTAGTCATTTCTCATATCATTGTGTTTATGTCTATGTTAGGCATGTATCATATTTTTGTGTGCATGTCTATGTCAGTCATATCTCATATCTTAGTGTGTATCTGTGTTAGCCATGTGTCATATCTTTGTGTGTGCATGTCTGGGTTAGTGATATCTCATATCTTTGTGTGCATGTTTATGTTAGTCTTATCTCATATCTTTGTGTGCATGTCTGTGTTTGTCACATCTCACATCCTTGTGTGCATGTCTATGTTAGTCATTTCTCATATCCTTGTGTTTATGTCTATTTAGGCATGTATCATATTTTTGTGTGCATGTCTATGTCAATCATATTTCATATCTTTGTGTGCATGTCTATGTTAGTCATGTGTCATATCTTTGTGTGTGCATATCTATGTCAGTCATATCTCATATCTTTGTGTGCATGTCTATGTTAGTCATGTCTCATATCTTTGCGTGTATGTCTATGTTAGTCATGTCTCATATCTTTGCGTGTATGTCTATGTCAGTCATATCTCATATCTTTGTGTGCATGTCTATGTTAGTCATGTCTCATATCTTTGTGTGCATGTCTATGTTAGTCATGTCTCATATCTTTGTGTGCATGTCTATGTTAGTCACATCTCATATCTTGATGTGTGTCAGTGTTAATCATGCCTCGTATCGCTGTGTGCCTGTCTGTGTTAGTCACATCTCATATCTTTGTGTGTGCATATCTATGTTAGTCATATCTCATATCTTTGTGTGTGCATGTCTGTGTTAGTCACCTCTAGTGACTCGGGCAGATAGTGCTCGAAAACCTGGAAGGGTCGACCATCTAAGGGCAGAATCCCCCTACAGAAAAGACAATCTGCTGCCTTGCAGGAAGATTGGGGACAATCAAAGGCTAAGGAAAGCAAACCTGAATAAAATGCTGGCTGAAATCGGATGCACTGGGCCACTGGCGCAGACACAGTGCAACGTTTTAACGGGTGTTCAATCAGAGTGGATCTGGCAGATTCTAATTGTGATGTTCTGTCTGTGGGGGGGGGGGGCGATCAACACACTTAACCTGACAGCTGACTTCATGTGAGAGTCTGGAATCCTACTCTGATTGAGTCCAGATTGCAGAGAGATAGAGAGAGAGAGAGAGAGAGAGAGAGAGAGAGAGAGAGAGATCGAAATGCTCTGTTTTTTTTTTTTGCTCGTCATCATCGCTGAGTGTCGTCTCCGCATCGAAGATTGGCCACCATGGAGCGCCATTCCGCTCTGTATTTTTTGTTGTTGTTGCTTTGATATTATGGGTTGTCATAGGCTGACTTGTCCATCTTTTGATGTTAATCGTCCATGTTTGTCTCTGTCTGCCTCTTTTATCTTGTGTTTTCCCTTCGAAGATTAATTTTGTGTAGGCTGCTGTGTCTTTTAACATGTCTCAAAAATCTCTTTTGTCTTGTTTGAAGTTTTAGTTATTTTAAAACTTCATTATTTGTTTTCTTTTCTTTCCATCCAATTCTTCCCATTCTTCAATAGATCCACGTTTTAAAGGCTTCAATTTTCTTTTCTGTTCTCTTATCTATTGTATGTATTTCTGCACCATACAGGAATGCTGAGAAGATATTACATTGTGCTATTCTTAGCTTTAGCCCTGATGCTATTTCTTTGATGCTAGTATATTTGTCATGGCACTGAAATAACTTTTTGTCATTCCTATTCTTTTGTTTATTTCAGCTTTACATTATTATTCACTGGTTATAGTATTCACAAGGTAGTTGTAAATTTTAACTTTATAGCTTATGTCTCGTAAAGATGTAAAATACATTACAGCATTTTACTTATTGATTTATTTTCTTTTTTTTTTTCTTCTGTGGCTTGACGTATTTGTATGATTAGACATGATATTATATGTTCATACTTATTCTTCTATACCAGAACACTTTTATGTCTCATCAACAGACACGACAGAATAACTGGCACGGACCAAGCGTGGCCTCACCAAACTGCCCGTTTACACTAAGATTTAAGAAACTCAACGAATCGGTCGATCGAAATAATAGGCCAGTTAAAATCGCTCAGAATCTGATGACTCAACATTTCCAGGTTGTTGAATGTACAGTTAATGCTGCTCCAAGCTGGGCCACTTGTCCAGAATGTTGCACGGAGTTGATCCTTCACAGTGTGTATATTTTACAGTTCTTACTGCTTGTTCCTTGTTTTTTTTAAATTTGTATTACTACAATTAATACTACTATTGCTGCTGCTGCTACTACTACTACTACTACTACTACTACTACTACTACTACTACTACTACTACTATTACTACTCCTGCTCTAGGAAGCCAATTTTTTCGGGACAGCAACACAGCAAAAATTATACCAATTTTTCCTTTGGCACTAAGTGTATTTTGTCTAGACGACTTGGACATACGACTAATATGTAATATATACTGAGAGCAAACAGCAATAATAAAATATAACAAAGAGAGCTCTACACTCATTGATATAAAAAGAGGAGTAAGATAGGGATGCATCCTATCACCAAGCATGTTCAGTCTATATACTGAGCAAATCTTTAAAACATCTTAGACATGCCTGGCCTACAAATTAATGGAAAGATAATCAATGACCTAAGATATGCTGACGAAACTGTACTACCAGCTGAAATCCCAAGATATGAATATCAAAAAGACTAAAACTATTATCATAAACAAAGAAAATACTCAAAACCCACAAGTGGATATCAAAATTGAAGGAATAGACCTGGAGACAGTTCAGAACTACAACTACCTTGGACATACTATAACCAGTGATGGAAAATGTACAACTGAAATAAACAAAAGAATCATCATCATGTGCCGTACCGGTTGGCGTTGGTGATCATGTCCTTCCACAATCTTCTATCCACAGTGCATCGTATGAGTTCTGTTGTTGACTGTTTTCCATGCCATGACACCAAGCTATCCAGTATGTTATTTCTTTGTCGTCCGCGATCTATCTTTCCTTTTTTTTTTTTTTGCCAGTTGTAACCAAGTATTCCAACTTTCCTCTTCTCATGATGTGCCCGAAAAATGTTGATTGCTTCTTTCTGATGTTTTTTAAGAGCTCCCTTTTGTGTTGGCCTCTTTGAGAACTTTCTCATTTCAACAAAAGAATAGAAATGGCAAAAAGTAATGTTAATGTCATGAAGAACATACTAACATAAAAAAATAACACCAGGGCTAAAACTAAGAATAACAAAATGTTACATCTTCTCAATACTCCTATATGGTGCAGAAACATGGACATTAGACAAGAAAACAGAACAGAGAATTGAAGCCTTTGAAATGTGGATATCTAGAAGAATAGGTAGAATTTGATGGAAGGAAAAGAAAACAAATGATGAAGTCTTAAAACATCTAAAATGAAAAGACAACTACTAAGCACAATTCAAACAAGACAAATGCGATTTTTGGGTCATGTTAAAAGACATAACAGCCTACTAAAAGTAATCCTGGAGGGGAAAATACAAGGTAAAAGAGGCAGAGGTAGACCAAGACTAACATGGACGAGTAACATCAAAATATGGACGAATCAGCCTATGACAATCTGCACCATTAAAGCAAGAGACAGAGCAGAATGGCGCTCCATGGTAGCCAACCTTCGTTGCGGAGACGGCACTCGATGATGATGATGATGAAGTGTCTTTAAATAACTTACAAGTATATATGGCCCTTTTCGTCTTGTCAGACGATCTGGTGGAGCCTATTGTTTATTTTTTTGAGGGTTTGTTTTTGTCGAACAGCTTCTCTCGTAGCTAATTCTACCAATGGTTGACATTGGTCACACGCGGTCACATAATGAACAAGTCAGGCTCGCTGGTCCACAGGGTTTACCATCCTTTTTCATGAGTTCTTTTCTCTTCTAAGTTTTGCCTTAGTACAGTCTCAAATGATATTATACCGTTCTTTATACATGCTCTCCATGATGTGCGATTACTTGCCAGATGTTCCCAGTCATCTTCACACATGGAGAAGTCTTTCAGAGATGATTTACAGATATCTCTATATTGTAGTTTAGGTCTGCCGATTTGTATTTTCCCGTGTGTTAGTTCACCATATAGTATTTGCCTGGGGGTGCACTTTTCTTCCATTCACTGGAAATGCCCCAGCCATCTTAGTCTTCGACATCTGAGCATCGACATGATGACATGATTGTTGGGGTCTTAGCACGTCGCAGGACAGATAAGTTGGTTATTTTGTCCTGCCATTTGATGTGCATTATTTTGCGGAGACATCGCATGTGGAAGACATTTAGTCTTTTTCCCTGGTTTGAGTATGTTGTCCAGGTTTCAGATCCATATAATAGTGTTCTAAGCACACAAGCTTGATATATTAAGAGTTTAGTCTTTAGTGTTAGTTTCGTGTGTTCCATGCCCTTTTTGTGAGTTTGTCGAAGGTCGTAGCTGCCTTACCAATTCGACAGTTTATTTCTTCATCAAGAGAGATGGTGTGCGTAATTGTGGATCCGGAACTTCCGGTATATGGTCGATAGGCGGCGGGAACAATTGAAGGCTATGCATGAAAAAGTGTTCCTTGTTGCAGTTTCTTCATATTCCAAGTCCGGCTTGTTGCAGGAGCTACTGAGTTAAGTGCTCTGTGCACACCGTCTCATCCGTTTTGATCATGTTTCGATTTTCCAATTGTTTACGATGAATGATGTTATCGTATGACATGGAACAGTTGGTTGTGTTCACTTTCTGTGCGGTTTCGTCTTATGTCTTTTGGCGTGTGCTGAGACTGCTACGATGGGGACTATAGTTACCTTTCTTTGTTTGGGAGATGAGATTTGGATGATTACGCTGGCACGGGCGGTTGAGCAATTATGGATTTTAATTCGTTTGCAGTGATACCGGGGCCTTCCATAAACAAACAAACAAACACATTGTGGATCCAAGATATGTAAATTTCTGAACTGATTCTAGCGGACAATCTTTTAGAGTGATAAATAGAGGTTTGATGTCGCCTTGACTTAGTATTACTGTCTTCTGAACACTCATTGACAGGGAAAAAAGGTCGCATGCTTTGTCCAGGTTGTTGATCAGCGATTGTAGGGTGGCTTCACTATGAGCGACTAGTGCTGCATCGTCAGCAAATAAAAGTTCTTTAAGTAGGGCAACATTTGTTGAAGAACACGTTCTGCAAGTCTATGTAGGCGTTTTAGTATGACTCTAGCAAAAGGGGAGCCGCGATAGCTCAGTGGTTAGTGAACTGGACTACAAAGGACAAGGGTAGGGTTCGGTCCCAACCGACGGCTTCCGGGCTCACCCAGCCTTAAATGGGTACCGGAATTTTTTTCTGGGAACGTAAAGCAGCACGGGCGTAATACCGACCACATTACCCCAAAAATCATGTGCTGAAGGTGTGTAAAATATAGGGTCACTAACACCATATTTCCCTATACGCCACTTGGCGTGACGGGGTACTTTACTTTTTTTACTAGCAAAAGCCTTGCCGGCTGTGCTAAGGAGAGACATGCCTCTGTAATTATGTCACTATGTAACGATGCTCACTGTTCGACTGTTGTATGATACCAGAACTAACATATGGAGGCGAGAGATGGACATATACTCAGGATATAGAAAAAAGACTGCCTTTGAAAATAAATGTCTCTGTAAAGTCTGAAATATAAATTGGAGAGACTACACTAAATGAAATTATAAGAGAAGAAAGGAGCTAAATAAGAGGAGGACAACAAAACAAGAAAACGTACCAAGCTGTTTATGGTGAATATGCTGGAAGTACATCGATCATGTGGTCAAAATAAATGAAAGAAGATTTCCTCGTCAGACTATATGGATGCTTGGTGGCAAAAGAAAACAGGAAGGACCAAGTAAGTAAGAAGAACAATTAATAAAAAGTGCAAAACAAGACCTACAAGACCTAGCAGTGAATGATCAGTCGCGTGGAGTTAGGATTTCTGCCCTATGTGCCGTCTTCTGTCGGAGAGGAACTAACTGCTAGCACTACTACTACTACTCACCTTAATATCTACTTCTTCTATAGTCCGTTCAGATTCGTTTGCCTAGACATTAATTTATTTTTTTCAAAAACTTATTGTTCATTTGCATTGATCTTTTGAAGTTAGGTTTAGAATACTAATGTCGCTATAAAAATATTTTTTTATCAAAGAAATGTGATCCAGTTTCAAAGATGCCTTATTTAACCTATATTAAAAAAAAGTTAATCGATATTATAAACACCGGCGGGATTATGTAGATGCTTACATCTCACAGCTGATTCTTTAACATATAGGCATGACCTTCACGGCTGAATGCGCACCGTCCTAAAATAGTTATGTTTCCACTATAAATTTTTATAAAGAAATGTTACATATGAAATTTCCCGTTTAGCACAAAATGACATTTTAGCCGAAACCGGAAATTATGTGACGTCAAAATCACGGCCGTAGACTCGAGTTCGAGTCATAATTCAGAGGCAAATCTCAATATTTACAGAAAGGAGGCGGCACTATCCATATTATCTTCTGCAAGTCTATGTGAGAATGAATATAAAGGCAAAATATTTTACTGAGCATAACATTGCTATAAAGATTTATCAATACTTCTGCAGAGAGCGTAAAAAGGGACATCTTTATTGTTCTTTATCAAACCCTGAGAAGAGAACAATGCATATTTTAGGTTTGTGTAAACGTTCATTTGATCGAATAGTTAAAGGAAGCGGATATTTATTGCCAACAAATGCAAGAAAGCAAGGAAGGAAAGAAACGTTAGACAGTTTTGATAAGGACCTAGTAAAAAGAGAAATCTGTCGAATGTTTGATATAAACGAAGAAGTGACACTTAGAAAGTTGAAGCTTTGGCTGAAAACTAACAACGACATTGAAATATCAAAAACTTCATTATGGAAAATATTAAGAAGTGCAGGCTTCACCTTTAGAAAGTATGCTGGTGGAAAAAACATTATTTGTGAGAAGCCACATCTAGTAGCTCTTAGAAGCAAGTATTTACGTGAAGTGAAGGAAATGCGCGAAAATGATTATGATATTGTTTATTTAGATGAAACTTGGATCAACGCTCATCATACAAATGAAAAGGAATGGCAGTTAGCAGATGGAAGTATTAAAAGATCAGTACCAAGCAGTAAAGGGCAACGTTTGATAGTTGCACATGCAGGTAGCAGACATAATGGGTTGTTGCAGAATGCTCATCTCGTTTTCATTTCAAAATCCATAGACAATAGAGACTACCACTCCGAAATGAATGGGCACATATTTAAAGACTGGATCGAGAAAAGTATCCTTCCAATATTAGATCGACCTTCTTGTCTGATAATGGACAATGCTTCATACCATAACGTAGTTAACGAAGAAGATAGAATCCCAACATCATCAAGTACAAAAGATGCAATCAAAACGTGGCTCATAAAAGAACACATACAAGTTAACGACAGCTACTTGAAACCCGAATTGCTTAGCCTTGTAAAACAGACACAACGTACAAAGATATTTAAAATAGACAAGTTAATTCAAGAACATGGCCATAGATGTTTGAGACTACCTCCATATCATGCACACTTAAATCCTATAGAACTAGTTTGGGCAAAAGTTAAAGGACACGTAGCATATACAAATAAAACTTTCAAATTATGCGATGTTGAGACACTTACAAATCAGGCTCTATCAAATATAAATAAAGACTACTGGGTAAAATGTGAGGATCATGTGTTACGACAAGAAGAGGAATATTGGAAAAAGGATGGTTTGTTGTTTGTTCAGCCGAAAGCAGTAATCGACTATTTGACTCGTCTGATTCTGAATGATCATTACTCTGATTAAGTCTACAGATAAATAGTTTGATTTGCAAAATTTCCTAGTTGATTTGTTAAACAGTTTATTGTTCAAGACCACCCAAGCAATCAAAAATATGTTATAAGCAAACCAACAACCATTACTTTGAATGGAAGCCTGCTTGAGTCAGTACAGAAGTTCAGCTATCTTGGATCCACTATTACAGCCACACTTTCCTTAGATGAGGAACTAAATGTACGTATTTGAAAGGCAGCGACAACATTTGGGAAACTCACACCAAGAGCATGGAACTATATCAAATTGACTCTACGAACAAAAGTTCTATATATAATTTAAAATTTGTATACTTGCCACCAAGTAAAATTTTATGGACACGCCTATGGGTCATCGTTGCACTAGATTACTGTAAAACATTTTGATTAGGGTCAAAATAATAGTTACATGGGCAAAGATCAAAGGAATTCGCCGCTTTAAGAAAACCGTTATAGCTAGACATCGAGTAACACATATGTTCTCGTGACATGGACATTTTAACACCGTATGCCAAAAATCATGTGAAATCATCAATAACTTTTTGAATTATAAATCATAACATCTCGGCAAACGAATCTGAACGGACTATGGCACCATTACCACTACTACCAACACTACCATTAATTGTGATATTACAAGCACGAGTACTACTCCCGTGCTATTAGTTTTATTACTATTTATCTAGCTAATTTCCTTCCTAGCTGAAGACAGACATTCTAGATTCTGTGTCCAACGATCAAGCATCATACCTTCCATGGGACTCGCATTGTTTCTAGCCACACGACTCTGTTCTGGACGAGTTGCTCAGTCTCGGCGAGCTGATGCCTGCTTTTGTTGCCTCTCGCACTTTCTTTTTAATGCTTCTCTAGATCAGCCTCTTTTTATGTCACGCTCTAGTTCCCATTTGAGGGCCTGCTTTCAAATTCTTTTGTTGTCTCTTCTCATCACATGACCCAAAATATGACCACCTTCTTCTCTGGTTTACAGTTCATATTTTAAGATTCTTTATCATTTCTCTTATTTCCGCACTAGTATTAAATTCATTACATGATATACCAAGTATTTTCCTGATACACTTGTTTTTCAAAGCGTCACTTAATTTTCTATCTGTGTTCCAGTTCATGCATCCATAAGTAAGGGTGGATAACAGATTTGATTTCAAAATCCTGAGCTTTGTTTCCGTGCTTAGTAATTGTGCCTTACATTTTTTATTTCTGAAAGTCGTTGCCGCCTTTGCTATTCTCATTCTAATTTCTTTCATTGTGTCTCTTTCTTGATCTGTGCAGCTTTCATGATACAAAATGATCTACTTCCTCTACTGCTTTTCCTTTCAAGCATATTTTTTCTGGGCGAATTTGGTTTTTCATTACTTTTGTCTTTTCTTTGTTGATCTCCAGTCCTATTTTTCTATCCATTGATGACAGGACATTTGTTTCACTATTGCTATGACTGATATTACTACTACTATTATTAAAGCTACTACTTCTACTTCTACTATTAACTATTGTTACTACTACCACTATTCATACTGCTTATACTAGTACTACTACAAATTATGTTACTACTACCACTATTCATACTGCCAATACTAGTACTACTACTAATTATGTTACTACTGTTATTAATGCCTTTACAGCTATTAAATCTACTGCTAGCACAACTACTGCTACTACTAATAAGCAACTAATGCAGATACTACTATTACCGTATATATTTATAGGTTGGCTAGCTGCGCTGTTGTTGAGGACGGTCAACCAATGGATTGGGCGGACATCAGCAATCCCCTCCGGGAAGTGGGAAGGACACAGGACTTCGACAACCATGAGTCCACGTCACTCCTTCGGATGAAAGAGATGGGAGTTAAGATGGACACAGCCAGAAACGAGAAACTTAGTGGGCGTGTAAGAAGACTAATTAACCAACACAGAACTGGAGTCGTCAGTCGCTGGACACTGCAAGACTTGCTGATGAGGGGATCTGAGCACCTATAGACACGTTTGGAGTGCAATGTTTATGACCTGCTAATAACTCAATTTCTGTAAAACTTTTCTTTCTTGGTTGTACTAGTTTTTTTCCTTCTTTTTCTCCACAGATACCACTCTAAGTGCGATGTCACAACTGGCTTGCAGAGAGCATATGTCTGTGAAAATCCCAACCGTTGCACAACTGGGCGTTATGAATTTGTGTCAGTTAACAACGGATGTACGTGCATGGTTCAGCAATAGTAATTTCCTCTCTCGAGCACAGCTCTGGAAAATAAACATTTCGACTCTGAAAGCTTTCAACAGGGGGCAAGCAGAATTATTTTGCTGATATTCTCAGTCATCTGACTTGCAACTGTACATTTATCTAATGTCACCACCAATTGCAAGATTGTGTACGATTTGTTTTTCTAATTAAGTTTGTCAAAATGTAAATCTATATACAGAAAATAATTAAAACATTGCACCAACATGTAAGTAGCATTAATGTAGTATACCATCAATTAGGTTTAGTACTTTCGAAACGTCAAGAATTTTGTTCTGGAGTTAACGAGATATACAAACTTTTTTATTCTCAATATTCACAATTATGGTAAGCTTGTTATGCATTAATATTCGGTTCTGTTTAAATGCGTAATGTATTAAATTCTTTCAGTATCACCTTCTGTAAATGTTTCACTACAACAGCTTAATTCTACGCATTACTTCAACAAACGTCTCTGTGATAAGAATAAACTATTTAGGACTAATATTAATTTAAACTTTTCATACTTTTAAACAACAACAAAAACAATTGAATTAAGTAGTATCTATGTTTCTTTCAAACTGTACTTACCGTTTTAAAATATTAGACGAAGTATTTGTGGTACGAATGTTCATACAACAGAGCATTGTATGATTACGAAGGTATAACAGGCTACAGTCATACTTTGTGCACAGTGGCGACTAGTAAAACAATGGTGGCCATAACTGAATAATAAAACAATTATTCTTTTCTTCATCATTTCTTTCTTGTGGTGTTTTGCTGTATCATAATTCTGTGCATGCGCTTGTGTGTGTCTGTCAGTAGCGTATGCTGGGTTCAAAAGTTGGGCTATCTCACTCAGAAGTAGTGTTTGAAGTGAAGATAGTAAAAGAAAGTGAACGAGGAAAAGGGGGCATGGCTCAATGTTCGAGATTTTCAAACTATACTGTGACGTCACGGTTTTGCGTTTGACGTCATTTAAACCCCGTTTACGGTTGGCTTTTAACAGTTGAGTCATAAGTGGCTGAGAGGTCCAGTAGCTCCTCGTACGTGCCTTATTTGTTGAGTCATAGTCCTTTGTATATGCCTTTATTTGTTGAGTCCTAGTCCTTTGTACATGCCTTTATTTGTTGAGTCCTAGTCCTTTGTATATGCCTTTATTTGTTGAGTCCTAGTCCTTTGTATATGCCTTTATTTGTTGAGTCCTAGTGCTTTGTATATGCCTTTATTTGTTGAGTCCTAGTCCTTTGTATATGCCTTTATTTGTTGAGTCCTAGTCCTTTGTACATGCCTTCATTTGTTGAGTCCGTCCTAGTCCTTTGTACATGCCTTTATTTGTTGAGTCCTAGTCCATTGTATATGCCTTTATTTATTGAGTCCTAGTCTTTTGTACATGCCTTTATTTGATGAGTCCTAGTCCTTTGTACATGCCTTTATTTCTTGAGTCATGGCTCTGTATACATCTTTTATTTTTTTAATCCTAGCTCCTTGTACACACCTTTATTTCTTTAATCCTAGCTCCTTGTACACACCTTTATTTCTTTAATCCTAGCTCCTTGTACACACTTTTATTTCTTTAATCCTAGCTCCTTGTACACACCTTTATTTCTTTAATCCTAGCTCATTGTACACACCTTTATTTCTTTAATCCTAGCTCCTTGTACACACCTTTATTTCTTTAATTCTAGCTCCTTGTACACACCTTTATTTCTTTAATCCTAGCTCCTTGTACACACCTTTATTTCTTTAATCCTAGCTCCTTGTACATACCCTTATTTCTTTAATCCTAGCTCCTTGTACATACCCTTATTTCTTTAATCCTAGCTCCTTGTACATACCCTTATTTCTTTAATCCTAGCTCCTTGTACACACCTTTATTTCTTTAATTCTAGCTCCTTGTACACACCTTTATTTCTTTAATCCTAGCTCCTTGTACACACCTTTATTTCTTTAATCCTAGCTCCTTGTACATACCCTTATTTCTTTAATCCTAGCTCCTTGTACATACCCTTATTTCTTTAATCCTAGCTCCTTGTACATACCCTTATTTCTTTAATTCTAGCTCCTTGTACATACCCTTATTTCTTTAATTCTAGCTCCTTGTACATACCTTTATTTCTTTAATTCTAGCTCCTTGTACATACCTTTATTTCTTTAATCCTAGGTCTTTGCACATGCCTTTACTTCTTGTTTTTCTAGACTTGTTACTTCGTTCATTAATCTGTTAAAATAATTTATGTTTTCCTTCATTCTTCTTATCACACTGCCAGCAATATTTTGTTGCTAATTCAAAGCATGGTCAACTCTTTGACACGCGAATGTCTGTAGCGTCGTGAACTCTCGTATAAGTGAGTTTTGGTGTTTTTTTTTTCACATGCCGTCATCAAATAGGGCTGACCTTAATCGTCTAAAAGACAGAAACTATGATCTCTCTCTCTCTCTCTCTGCGATCAGGACTTAGTCAGAGTAGGATTCCAGACTCCCACATGAAGTCAGCTGTCAGGTTAAGTGTGTTGATCGCCCCCACAGACAGAACGTCACATTTAGAGTCCGCCAGATCCACTCTGATTGAACACCCGTTAATACGTTGCACTGTGTTCTGCGCCAGTGGCCCAGTGCATCCGATTTCAGCCAGCATTTTTTCAGGTTTGCTTTCCTTAGCCTTTGATTGTCTCCAATCTTCCTGCAAGGCAGCAGATTGTCTTTTCGGTTGGGGGATTCTGCCCTTAGATGGTCGGCCCTCCCAGGTTTACGAGCACCATCTGTCCGAGTCACTAGAGGTGAATAACACAGACATGTACACAGCGATACGAGCCATGACTAACACCGACACACATCAAGATATATGACACATGACGAACATAGACATGCATATAAAGATATGAGATATGACTGACTTAGACATGCACACACAAAGATATGACGCATACCTAACATAGACATACACACAAAGATATAAGATATGACTAACATAGGCATGCACAAACAAAGATATGAGATGTGACTTACATAGCCAATCAAAGAAAACAAACACAAGAATGTAGAGCAAAATTTAATGGAAAAATCCAAGAAGAAGTGCACGGTTTCAAATACTTGGGTCAACAATAACATCAGATGGTAGATGCACTTTAGAAATTAGAAGCAGAACGAAACAAGCAAAGACAGAATTCTATCGAATGAAAACATGATATGTAACAAATCATTGTCAATGTTTGATAACGTGCCCTAACGTGCTGCATTGAACCTGTTCTACTATATGGAAGCGAGTCATGAACGATAAGTAAGACAACCCAACGAACATTGGCGGTAGACGAGATGTGGTTTATCAGAAGAATGCTACGAATTCCATAGCAAATTTACAATTGAAGAATTGTTCACAAACGAGGTGGAGAAACCAGGAATACAATCAAAATCATAAAGAAGAGACAATCTACGTTTATTGGACATGTCACGCGAAAAGAATCGTTATGAAATTATAAACTTTAATCTTTCCTCTGTATGAAGAATATAGCAATCACACAAATCATTGATGTTGTTGATGACTTGTGGTGGTATTCTATACTCTCTCACGATATTACACAAGGGGTCTCTTTCTATACTCTCTCACGATATTACACAAGGGGTCTCTTTCTATACTCTCTCACGATATTACACAAGGGGTCTCTTTCTATACTCTCTCACGATATTACACAAGGGTCTCTTTCTATACTCTCTCACGATATTACACAAGGGGTCTCTTTCTATACTCTCTCACGATATTACACAAGGGGTCTCTTTCTATACTTTCTCACGATATTACACAAGGGGTCTCTTTCTATACTCTCTCACGATATTACACAAGGGGTCTCTTTCTATACTCTCTCACGATATTACACAAGGGGTCTCTTTCTATACTCTTTCACGATATTACACAAGGGGTCTCTTTCTATACTCTCTCACGATATTACACAAGGGTCTCTTCCTATACTGTCTCACGATATTACACAAGGGGTTTCTATACTCTCTCACGATATTACACAAGGGTTTCTATACTCTCTCACGATATTATACAAGGGGTCTCTTTCTATACTGTCTCACGATATTACACAAGGGGTTTCTATACTCTCTCACGATATTATACAAGGGGTCTCTTTCTATACTCTCTCACGATATTATACAAGGGGTCTCTTTCTATACTGTCTCACGATATTACACAAGGGGTTTCTATACTCTCTCACGATATTATACAAGGGGTCTCTTTCTATACTGTCTCACGATATTACAAAAGGGGTCTCTTTCTATACTGTCTCACGATATTACACAAGGGATCTTTTTCTATACTGACTCACGATATTATACAAGGGGTCTCTTTCTATACTCTCTCACGATATTATACAAGGGGTCTCTTTCTATACTCTCTCACGATATTATACAAGGGGTTTCTTTCTATACTCTCTCACGATATTATACAAGGGGTCTCTTTCTATACTCTCTCACGATATTATACAAGGGGTCTCTTTCTATACTCTCTCACGATATTATACAAGGGGTCTCTTTCTATACTCTCTCACGATATTATACAAGGGGTTTCTTTCTATACTCTCTCACGATATTATACAAGGGGTCTCTTTCTATACTCTCTCACGATATTATACAAGGGGTTTCTTTCTATACTCTCTCACGATATTATACAAGGGGTCTCTTTCTATACTCTCTCACGATATTATACAAGGGGTCTCTTTCTATACTCTCTCACGATATTATACAAGGGGTCTCTTTCTATACTCTCTCACGATATTATACAAGGGGTTTCTTTCTATACTCTCTCACGATATTATACAAGGGGTCTCTTTGTGTTCTGTAGAAAGATATTTGTTCAAGTAAACAAGGATTAGAACAAACGGTTTGTGTTGTTTCAGCACGATCGTATCATATTTGACTTTAGATAGAAATGTGACGCAGTTGCGCTCTTGTCTAAATCCTTCTTGCTGACCGTCAGTATTTACGGTTCCTTTGATTCGGACCATGACGATCAACATAATTTGTGGCAAATAAGAGAAATGTCACGCCTCTCCAACTGTTTGCAGTCCTTAAGATTGTGTTTTTTTTTATTTTTAAATCTTTTAAGATATAATTTTCCTTTAGGCGTGTATCTTTTCAGATTGTGTTGAACATTTTCTGCGGGCGTTTTAAGTTATAAGTTACTTGTAGCATCTTTGCTGTTAAATTATCTTCAACAGGTTCTTGTTTTTAGCTATGAGCTCTATCGCCATCACTGCTTCACTTGAAGGTAAAATCATGTAAATTGACTACTGATTGTGATACTTCCAAAATCTTTTCAATATATGATAAGTGGACAATAAAGGATTTCGTTCAAGTGTCCCGTTCATGCATGACTTTATGTCTTCACTTGTTAGAAAGGTCCCACATTTGATTATAACAGATATCCCTAAAGATGTTAGAATGGTCCCACGTTTGATTATAACAGATACCACACAAGATGTTAAAGTGTTCGCCATCTTTTGCTCATTATAACGATTTTCTTATTAAAAAACAGTCATAATGTTATTACCATGCAGTGAGAAGGGAACAGCTGGAATATATTGTAACAATTGGGGACATTTTGGACGAAAGATAGAGGAAAGCACAGAGAAAAGATACCAGACAGCTTAGGAGAATGGATTGGCAGAAGGTCAACAACAGAAATGATAAATAATTGTCGAGATTGAAAGTTGTGGAGAGACATGATTACCTACGTCAGCAGGCATGGTATTTGTTGATGATGATGATCTTATTAACCTCTTGTTCATTTAGAATATAAACAAAATGTTCACACAAACTCAAACGGTCATTGAATCGAGATTCTTTGTTACTTCACTTCCTCTTGTACCCATTCGGGTGTCAATGGAGATACAGAGTTCTGGTTCTTGCCTTTTAGACGGCTTCAATCATTGTTGTCAATTGATGTTTGTTGTATCATTTATTTGATGTTGTATCATTTATTTGATGTTGTATCATTTATTTGATGTTGTATCATTTATTTGATGTTGTCTGACACAGTCTTAATAGCAGAGACAGAGAACGAACTACAAGAAATGATAGACATAATAGTAAAAGAAAGCAACAAGAAAGATCTCAGTCTGAATAGTAAGAAAACAGATGTAATGGTTATATCAGAGAAACAATTACCACCATCATGCAGCATAAAAATAAACGAGACAAATCTGAAAAAAGTGCAATGTTTCAAATACTTGGGCACAATAATAACATCATATGGGGGATGCACTATAGAAATAAAAAGCAGAATAGCTCAGGCCAAAATAGCATTTCAGAAAATGAAAAATATCTTATGCAACAAATCTATGTCAATAGAAATGAGAAAGAGAGTTCATCGGTGCTATATAGAACCAATTCTAACCTATGGAAGCGAATCATGGACAGTAGACAAACAAATGAAAAGACGATTAGAAGCCACAGAGATGGGATTTCTCAGAAGAATGCTGAAAGTTCCCTGGACAGCTAAAAAGACCAATGAGGAAGTTCTCAAAGAGGCCAACACAAAAAGGGAGCTCTTAAAAAACATCAGAAAGAAGCAATCAATATTTTTCGGGCACATCATGAGAAGAGAAAAGTTGGAATACTTGGTTACAACTGGAAAAATAAAAGGAAAGAGAGATCGCGGGCGACAAAGAGAGAAAATACTGGATTGCTTGGTGTCATGGCATGGAAAACAGTCAACAACAGAACTGATACGATGCACTGTAGATAGAAGATTGTGGTGGGACATGATCACCTACGCCAACCGGTATGGCACATGATGATGTTGTCTGTCCAACTTACTCTGTGTCTGACTCTTGTTCTTCAGCCTTCTCTTTTAATATATGTTTTGCATGATAAAGGATCGCAGGGCTTTATTTCTAGATGGGCAAACCAGTTTATTTATTGTTTCTGCATGTATGCAGTTTAACATTGGTTCAATGAGGACTTTCTCTTTATAATGCCATTTCTAATCGTGTATGTTCTTATCGAAAAGATTTGAATTTTAAAAATTGTAATAGTAGATTTTAACTTTAATTGAACAGTCACAAAAGGACAGTCATAAAATTGTAATATTATATACAGATACATTTTTTTTTTAAGTTTTAAGTTTTCTGAGAGAAGATTTTGACTAATGGGAATTAACATTAACGCATCTTATAATGGAAATTAAAAATGTTAACGGAACGATTATCCTAACGCATTCACAATCAAGGGTTTGTAGGGAAAAGGAAAATATCTATAATCAACACCTTACAAAAACAATAACTCTGCATACGCGTCGAGAATTGCTGGGACGGGCGGTAGAGCGGATATGGATGTCTCGACTGCGGTGAAACTGATTCTATGAATAGAATTGAATGGCATGAAAATGTCCAGAGCCACTATTACCTGCTTGTGCATTTGATCCATACAACACTGGGCGGGGGGAGGTTGGGGCAGCTGATATATATATACGGGCGGCATCTTGAAAAAATCATCATCATCTTGTGCCATCTGTGTATCGAAGATTGAATATTATGATGAACCATTCTTTATCTCTCTATCTCTTGCCTTTGCCTAGATGACCCTTGCTGTCATAGACCCTTGCAAAGTCCAGAAATACAGCCTTGAACCCAGTAATTATGCGCCTCTGAATTCAAATTCAGCAATGAGATAAGCTGCTCGTCGACAAATTTGGCAGGATCGGCTGGCATTTGATGATTGCTAGCTACAGACTTACAGACTGTGGTCTAGAGGGAAACGTTCGTATCGTCATCATCATGTGCCATACCGGCTGGCATTTGCCGATTGCTAGCTACAGACGAGGGAGCCGCGATAGCTCAGTGGTTAGTGAACTGGACTACAAAGGACAAGAGGTAGGGTTCGATCCCAACCGACGGTTTCCGGTTCACCCAGCCTTTAATGGGTACCAAATTTTTTTTCTGGGAAATTAAAGCGGAACTGGCGTAATACCGACCACATTACCCCAAAAATCATGTGCTGAAGGTCTGTAAAATGTATGGTCACTAACACCATATTCCTTATACGCCACTTTGCGTGACGGGGGTACTTTACTTTTTTTTTTAGCAATAGACGATACTGTGGTCAAGAGGGAAAAGTTCGTACAGTCATCATCAACATCATGTGCAATACAGGTTGGCATAAACGATCATGTTCTTCCATAATTTTCTGTTTACATCGCATTGTAACATTCTATTTTTTTGGCTGTTCTCCAAGCCACTATAAGCTATCCACTATCTTCTCAGTTTGTTGTCCTCGATCTTTCTTTCCCTGTATTTTGTCAGTTGTAGCCAGGTATTCCAACTATCCACTTCTCATGATGTGCCCGAAAAATGTCCATTGTTTATTTCTGATGTCTTTTAAGAGCTTACTCTTTGAGAATTTCTTCGGTGGTGTTTTTAGCTGTCCAGGGAACTCCCAACATTCTTCTGATGAATCCCATCTCTGTGGGCTCTCATCGTCTTTTCATTTATTTACATATTGTCCATGATTCCTTTCCATAGGTCAAAATTGGCTCGATATAACATCCATGAACACTCTTTTTCTCTCTTTTCTTATTGACGTGTTGCACAAGATGGTCGTATATGATCTCTTTAAATGATCAAACATCTATACAAATCGACAGCAACGTAAACGACAAAGATATTGTTAAATGAGCAATAAAATAGTATAGTTTATTAGTGTCAATGAACAAGTACAGGAAATCAGTTAAAACAAACACAGTGCACGTTCACCTTTGACCCACTAGTTATGCTCTGACAGTACTTCTAAAGCAAATTCTTTATTTAAAAAAAAAGCATAAAAGGGTATTGAGCAGGTAGACTTACAGAAAGACAAAACAACTACAACGCGTAGGCAAAATCCTTAAATCATAAAGACTTTTGCCGAAACGCAGCAATTTATTTTGTCTTTGTGTAGTTTAGCTACGCCATATCATTTTATGTTTATTATATATGTTTTCTGCAGCTATATTCGCAGCCCCACATAGTATTTATTTTTCTTTATTTGATACCGTGGCGTATACTGGTTTTGGGCTCTGGACCACCGCTGACATAATAAATAAACACAAACATTATATTCAGTAGGCTAACATGAAGTAATATTTGCTAATGACATCACTACATTTTAAATTACTTACTTATTTCACTTTGTAACACTTTTAATTGGCTAGAGCTAAAAATAACCAATGAAACCGCATTCTGTATAGGTAGCTTCAGACGTATTCCTTTCGCTGCCTTTATTGAATGTCAAGATCGTTAATTTACTAGTGCCGATAGATGAGAAATGTGCCTCTAGTCACGAGCGGTTTCAATGTACTATCGTAGAGTAGTTTCGGTTTCATTCACAAACATTATGGAGGCCAGAGGAAAACCTTGCTTTAATAAATGCAAACCAAAGCAAATAAATCATATTGGCCTACGAAATGTGTAATAGAATATTCGAAAATGTGTGATATTATTTTAAAAATATAATAAATTATCATTTTCTTTTGTAATTCGTTAATATGTTCAAGGCTTCTGGTGGTAGGCGCAGCGACATAGAGAATACGCCACTGATTTGATATCTGTGCTTATATCCTTCTAAAGCACCATAGACTGGTGGAAATGTTAATCAAAGAACTTATTAATGTTCCCCTATCTCGGTTCTATGGTCGCAACTACTGTCTCACGTGAAGAAAAAATAAATTCCCGAATCGGAAAGACAGCTTCCACATTTGGTAAACTTAAAGATTGAGCATGGGCCAACACCAAATTAACACTCAGGTCTAAGATTCAAATTTACCGACGTTGTGTACTTAATACACCTCTATGCGGATCAGAAGCTTGGACTACCTATACAGGGCAGGAGAAAAGGTTAACAGCTTTCTTGTGCGTTGCCTTCGAAAGATTATACACATAAAATGGCACGATAAAATAACTAACTCTAATGTCTTACAACGAGTCTAATACATTTCATCTCGGAAGTGGTTATTTTTCTTATTGTTCTTGTGTCTAGGGTCAGATTTGGCATTAGTAGCATAATGTTGGAATGTAGAGTGCCCGTTTTGCCCCCGGAGCTATTTCCTTGTTGGACAATAATAGTAATAGTAGTCCGATGATTTGACAAGCTTTGTTGCGTCTTGAGTCTATTTCTGCTGCTTCTGAACTGACATTTGTCATTAGACTTCCAAAATATTTAATTTCTCCACTTTTTTAGTTGTCTGTCGTCCATCGTATGTTGATGATCTGTTCTCTTTTACGACAGTCATGACATCTGTTTTCTTGATGTTAACTTTAATCTTGTATTGAGTACCCGTGCTGTTAAGTCTATTTAAATTTTCATGTAGGTCTTCTATTTTTCTGTGTATTAAAAATGGTATATATTGCCTGCTGCTATTTTGAATGTGCAGCTGCTGTTGATGTTGATGTAGAGACTTATAATAAGGTTGATTAGATGTTGGCTCACTCCTTACGTTGGTAATGTCACTCATAGTATTTCTGTTTACTCGGTCGAATACTTTTTCTTGGTCAATGGAAGCTATATACACATTTTGATTGTGTTCTGTCCTCTTTTCTGCATTCTGAATTAAAGAGCGGCATTTTTCGCTTATACAAAAATGGTCTATTTGGTTTTTAATAAATAATGTCAGCAATTGTTTCATGTGATTGTATGTATGTCTTTATGCGGAAATAGGGGCTTGCTGTTACAAGATTTGATAGTTGACAAAGATTTACCAGTCACTTTCAGCTTTGATTCACGGACCTACCAAAGTAGTGTTTTATAGGACATCTCTCCTTGTCGTCTTCGTCCTTGGCCAACCCCACATGATGATTATTAATCTCTTCGGTCGTCACTATTTTTTTTTTTCGGTCACCAGCTTTTACCCCTGACGAAGTCTCTAGAGACTAGGAACTGAATTTTGCGTGTTAATCCGTGTGGCAGCCGTGTGCAATAGGGGTACCACACCGCACAGGCAGATAACTCCGATTTCTGGGGTACTCATATTTTTTCCGTCGATGAGTAATTGACGTTTCAAGCCAGGCCTCGCTGCTGGGACCATGGGTGGTTGCCGCGGAGAGAAATCATACATAAAAATCCCAACCGGTGTAGCCGGGATTTGAACCCACAACCTCTCTGTCTCTCGAGACCAACCAGTCCCTAGTCACTATTTTAGTTCTTTTTGTGTGCACAGATTTATATGTTAGTTTGACAAGTATCATGTTTGATAACATGATGTAATGTTTCTTTGGATGGTTGGGTTCCAGCTCGCGAGTAACTTGTCTACTCTATTCGTTTCACCTTGGTGATTGCCAGCTCTTCCCAAGTAAATAATATCATTTTTTTCATGTCTGCAGTTCTTACTTGCGTCTATCCATTTAGCTTAGTTTAGTCGACAGCTTATCTTCATTGTGCCTTTGACAGCGTTTAGCGACTAATGACACCTTTGTTTGCTGGGTGAGAAGTCTTCTTTGGCTTCATGCATAGCTTTCCCGTTCGGTATCTCGCACACTGATATAGTATTTGTGCTTTCTGTTCAAGGTTGTGGATTCAGCGTAATTCTTCAATCATTTGTTTGTTTTGTTGTTGTTGTTGTTTTTTTTTTTTGCAAAGTATCCCCGAGGACATTCACAATAACAGGCGAGTCCATTGTACTTCCGCACTCAACATTAACCAGACTGGCAAACCTGGCAGCACGTTCATTCCGCTCTTACGGCGGAAGTCGTCCTGGCACGAAAATGAAGCAGAGTTTTGTCAGACTAGACCTCACCAGAGACTTTAACCACCGCCGTCGAGTCCAGGTATCTGTTAATCATAGGAGGTGGAGGTATGTCCTATTCATTTTTTTTCCGAGTGCTGTAAACATACCTCTTCCTCCTATGATTCGCTGAATTATCGTCTCAAAATTTGCCCTCTATAATAATATTCATTTATTAATATTATTTGTCCCTAAGTTGCCATCTTCCCATCCACGCTCACTAATTCTAAGAATAACCAACTTGTAGTCCTGAACGACTTTACAGATTTCCGCTAGTTTTACTCAGGTTGCTGGGTAATTCGAACATTCATATATCCGATTTTGAAAATATATCTCACTTCCGGCAGTTTAGATCGATTACTGGTTTGGATTAAGTTTCGTCGCCATTTTAGTAGGCAGGATTTCTGTTTCGGTAACATCAGATGGTTTACAGTAGTGACGTGTTAAGCCTTCGATCAACCGTCGACAACAAACATGAAAGATATGCGTCCACTATCACGAACAATTTAAAATGTAGTGAATACACCAACAGTTTAAATTGTTGTAGCAAACAAATGTGTGTTGGCACTGAAATGCAATGTGTAAATAATAGTGCGTTTAAACTAGCTATGAAACCAAGAAGTCGGAGAATAACAGTAACAATAATATTATTAATAGTAATAAGGATAAGAAGAAAATTCAATTACATTGGTAACTAAATGAACAAATTCACACAAAAATATTGCAAGCTTTTATGTTATCTAAGACTAAATTACTGTACGTATAATGTATTATTTTTCTCCGGCTTGGTATAGAACCGTTGATCAGAGGTTTAACAAGCCGCTATCGTAAAAACGATGTTGTTAATGAAACGTAGACCTGATACAGAATGTGTAAATTAGCAGTAGATAGTAGTGATAGTTTTTTCGGCCCTAAAACAACAACAAAAATAGGATTCTGGAATGTGCGAACAATGGCCGCTCCGACGAAACATGCACAGGTCGCGAGCGAGATGGACAGATACGATCTAGATATTTTAGGATTAAGCGAAATGCGCTGGCCTGGAACAGGTAGGAGATCTATTGATAATAAAATAGTAGTTTTTTTCTGGAAGGGAAGATGGAAAACACCGTGAAGGAGTAGGCATAATGATGACAGACAAAGCTGCAAGAAGTTTATTAGAATGGGAACCGGTAAATAGCCGTCTGATACGAACACGATACAAAACAAAACATGGAAGACTTTCAATTATTCAATGTTATGCGCCTACTAACGAAGCTGATGATGAAGTTAAGGATGATTTTTATAACCAACTGCAACAACTTATAAACAAAATACCAAAACACGATCTTTTAATTGTAATGGGAGACTTCAACGCCAAAGTAGGACAAGATAACGCAGGAGTGGAACATGTGATGGGGAGAGAAGGCTGTAATACAACAAGTCAGAATGGAGAAAGATTAATAGAATTATGTTTAATAGAAAATTTAGTTATAGGTGGGACATTATTTCCACATAAAAATATCCACAAAACAACATGGATATCTCCTGATGATAGAACATCAAATCAAATTGACCACCTATGTATTAAACAACAATTCAGATCATCATTAATAGATGTAAGAGCATACAGAGGTGCTGATGTTAATAGTGACCACAACCTGTGCATTGGGAAAATAAGATTAAAATTTAGAAACCAACAGAAGAGGTCAATTACACATAAAATTGATAGTCATAAACTGAAAGATGAAGCAATAAAGGAAAAGTTTAACATAGAGCTAAGTAATTGTTATTCAGCACTTGGTGAAATAGACTTAGATATCAATGAAATGTGGGACTCACAGAGCAAAATACTAATGACAGCAGCAGAAGCAAGTGCTGGACTGAAGAAAATGGAAAAACGAGCTTGGATCTCAGACACCACATGGAAATACATCAAAGAAAGAAGAGAAGCGAAGAGAGCCATGACTAATGTAAAGACAGATCTTGGAAAGGTTCTGGCAAAAGCAACATACAAAGAATTAGACAACAAAGTGAAAAGTTCGGCAAGAAGAGATACAAGAGCTTATATAGACAACTTGGCAGAGAAAGCAGAGACAGCTGCAATTACAGGAGACAGCAGAACTCTTTATACTGTACAAAAGATGCTGACAAACACCTATACATCCAGTGGAACACCAATTCTAGACAAATCTGGATTAATGCTAACAACAAGCGCAGACATAAAAGCCCGTTGGGCGGAACACTTCAAAGAAATTCTTAACCGTCCACTACCTCACAGTTTAATAGATTTTGAAGCTGAAACACCAGCAGCAGAATTAGATGTAAATTTAGATGACTTCACCTTGAGTGAAATAGAAACCACCTTAAAGCTAATGACCAATAACAAGGCTGCTGGAGAGGATAAGTTAACAGCTGAGATCCTCAAGGCAATTGATAGCCATAATTTAATACATCTCCAAAAAATGTTCAACATCATTTGGAAAACAGAGAAGACGCCTCATAAATGGAAAAAAGGAATCATTGTTAAGATCCCAAAAAAGGGCAATCTTAGAGATTGTAACAATTGGAGAGGCGTGACACTTTTGTCAGTTGCCTCAAATTATTCTGTAAAATCATCCTAAATAGAATAAAGGATTCAATAGATACAGTAATGCGTGAAGAACAGGCTGGGTTTAGAAAAGGGAGAAGCTGTCTTGACCACATTTTCACTCTACGACTTATATTGGAGGAACACATTGAAAAGCAAAAACCTTTTGTACTTAACTTCATCGACTTCAAAAAAGCATTTGATAGTATTCATAGAGATTCTTTGTGGAAAATTCTGAAGCAATATGGCTTACCATCAAAAATCATAAATATTATCAAAGACATGTATGATGGTTACACATGTGCAGTTCGAACAGAGGAAGGACTGAGCGAATGTTTCCCAATAGAAACTGGGGTTAAACAAGGATGTATTTTATCGCCCTTGTTATTTGGAATTGTTATGGACTTCATAATGAAGAAATGCTGCACTGGTAATAAAGGCATCGAATGGATACAAGGAGACCATTTGGAGGACCTGGACTTTGCTGATGACATAGTTCTCATCAGCAATCAGATAAAAACGATGCAGGAAAACACAAATGAACTATCATCAATAGCCAGCAAAATTGGGCTTGAGGTCAATCATGAAAAGACTAAAGTCATGAAAAGTTTAATTCCAACAAGTGACAAAATATACATGGAAAACAAACCAGTAGAAGAGATCGATCACTTCATCTATCTTGGAAGTCACATTGATCGAGAAGGGGATACGAGCAAAGAAATTAGAATCAGACTGGCTAAAGCAGCAATGTCTTTCAGAAGCCTTGAAAAGTTGTGGAAATCAAAACTCATTAGCACAAACACAAAACTTAGGCTATTCAAATCAAATGTACTATCAACCCTTACGTATGCGTGTGAAAGCTGGAAAACAACAAGAGATATAGAAACAAAGTTGAACGCATTCGAAAATAAATGTCTAAGGAAAATACTTGGTATAGAATGGAACGAATTCAAAACAAACGAGGAAATTAGAGAAATCGCCAATCAACCACTAATATCTTCAGTAATAAAGAAAAGACGATGGTCATACGTTGGACATGTGATGAGAAGAGATAATAATCGAATAGCAAAGCAAGCCCTCATATGGGAAACAACAGGTAAAAGAAAAAGAGGAAGACCCAGGGAGACACTGAGAAGAACATTGATGAGAGAGGCAAGAGCAGCAGGAATCGGCTCCCTCAATGAGATAGAACTGCTTGCACAGAACAGAGACAGATGGCGAGATTTGATAAAATATCTTTAAAAGAAAACTGCTAGAACAAAAATTCATATAGGAGAAGGTGTATCTTGGTCTACGCCCTATGGGCCGGTTACGGCTCGAAAGGTCGATAGGTCAATATATATATGAAAAATAAACAAAATAACATTAAGCACAATTGTTTGTTTTCATCTCAAAATGGAATTTTAGTTCTAATTTTGGAAATTCTGCATCCTTTATGGATAAAGATATTCTGAGTGTAATACATTCCACTCAATCTTAAAATTGCTATTTTATGGAAGTGGTTTTAATTCGTAGCACCACGCACCAATGTAGAGTTTTTAGATAAAGTAAATAGTCTTGTACAAATGACATTTTAATAGTTAACTCATGTATCCAAAAAATAAATAAAATATTTGACAAACTGAATGTTTCAGGGATGCAGTATTCTACTTTTGACCAACTGAATGTTTCAGGGTATGCAGTATTCTACTTTTGACCAACTGAATGTTTCAGGGATGCAGTATTCTACTTTTGACCAACTGAATGTTTCAGGGTATGCAGTATTCTACTTTTGACCACAAAAGTTTATAAATTTAAGATACAACTTCTTCTAATCACGTTGAGTGTATAATGGAATACGTTTGTGTATATTATCTGCCCATATATACACAAAACTGGACTACAAATGACAAGGGGTAGGGTTTCGTCCCAACTGACGGTTTCCGGATTCACCCAGCCTTAAATAGTTACCGGGTTTTTTTTCTGGGAAAGTAAAGCGGCACGGGCGTAATACCGACCACATTACCCCAAAAATAATGTTCTGAAGGTCTGTAAAATGCATGGTCACTAACACCATATTCCCTATACGCCACTTGGCGTGACGGGGGCTTTTTTACTTTTTTTTACTTATATATACACAAATGAACAAATCAACTACAGAGTGACAAAAAAAGACTGCGTAAATCAAAATTAGAATTACCTGCTGACTTAGGGGACAAATCTCATATTTTGAACATATACAAAAGCTATACAAATATAATAACACATAATGCATTGTGGTTAATGAACCGATGTAACAAACAATGAACTATTTCAAAACAATAAAAAGTTGATGTAACTGTTAATGAAACAAATAACGTAATAAGCAAATTAGTAGGTGTAAAACCAGCAAATTAAAATAAAATAATTATTGAAATAAATGTTTACTATTTGTATTATTATTTTATTTAAAGAAAATAAAAGCTTTTCAGTGTTCAGTGGAGCTAATTTTGGCATATGGATGTGAGCCCTGACCATCGAACAAGAGACAAGAACATTGGTGGAGGTCGCAGAGTTGTTTACAGAATAATGTTAATGTTGTGAAAACCATCGAAAGGAAAAAAAAGAGTAATGAAGATTTTCCCAAATCAAAGTAAAAAGAAAGAATATTACACCGTTTTAAGGGAGGCAATCATCCTTTTTTTACTTTGTTATGAGAAGTGAACAGCTGGAATATAGTGTAACAAATGGGACAATTGAGGACGAAGAGATAGAGGGAAGCAAAGAGAAAAGATACCAGACAGCTTAAGAGAATGGCTTGGCAGAAGGTCAACAACAGAAATGATAAATAACTGTCGAGATCGAAAGTTGTGGAGAGACATGATCAGATAGGCCAGCAGGCATGGTACTTGATGGTGATGATATACTTCTGCATGACATTGCTATCATTGATAAAAGAATAAGCCAACCGCGGAAAGTTTGTTGGAACCCTCTTATCTTTCACTGTTTACAATGGTTCTGGGTACACATAGCAGGTGCAAGAGCCCTCAATGTAAACCCATGCATGTCGCTTCCTGAAACACTGATGGTCATTGCAATTAATGCTGTCTGAACGATTTCACAGGCCGGCATTGTGAGTTGTAGCTGCAAAAGAAAGGAATAAAGAATCATATATATATATATAATATATATTCATAATTTCTTGTGCTGTTTCCTATCAGGTATGTTCGTAGGAGGCGACTAAGGGGTTTGTCTATCCTGTACTGTAAAAAAAAATCAGCCACAAAAACTTCACAAACATGGACAAGTCAAAGAAAAGAAAAACGTGAATCCACCATTTAGGAAAGATAAGAGCTCTCTGTCTAAGAGATGTATGACGCAATCCGGAGAAACCCGCAAGGAGTCCGGGTCGTCGACTCACTCTCTGTCTGCCAGGAAATCCCCCGGAATTGGTTCCTGGCATATACCAACTCTAAATGGGCAAGGAAAAGCTGCACAAGTAGCAGCAGAAATGACACATTGCAAATAGATATTCTAGAATGTGCGAAACAAGGTGGTAAGGAGCAGAGACGATAAAACTAAACACACGAGGGATGATTTTATCTTCAGGACACTAGGAACCTGGAGCTGGAGGTCTATAAAACATCGCGTCCTTTGGTTGGTGAGGTCAGATCTACAGTCCAGTTTCCATGATGAAGCTGACAGTTCGTCCAGTCGTGACGGCTGCCCCATTGTTTCTGCCTTAGTTCAGCACACTCTGGCCAGATTTTACACCATGGTGGAGCTACTGAGTTAAGTGCTCTGTGCACACTGTGAGCTGTGCGTTTCATTCGTTTTGATCCTGTTTTAATACTCCGATTGCTTACGATGTATGATGAGATCATACGACGGGGAACAGATGGCTGTGTTCACTTTCTGTGCAGTTTCGCCTCATGTCTTTTGGAGTGTGCTGAGACTGCTATGATAGGGGACTGCAGATACCTTTCTTTGGGAGATGAGATATTAATTAGGATAATTCACTGGCACGGGCGGTTGAGCAATTATGGATTTTAATTAGTTTGCAGTGATACCGGGACCTTCCATAACTATAACCATACACCATGGTGTTTTGTGGCCTGAACACGGATGAAAGATATGCTTAGGGTCCTAGACACCAGTCTCACATGGGCACTCATTTGCGTGGGACACTTTGAGACGGTAGAGATGACTGAGGGAGACTACACTGTCGGGTTCTCGGGCGGAAGATGATGGTCTAGGATCTCTGTAGTTAGTGTATCGGGTTACTGCAGTTGTTGATGTTCAAACTTGTTTCCCACTCCCAGTGGAATTTCTTGTGTATAATGGTTTTAGCTTCTTATTTTCAATCAAATTAAACAATACGTGAATGTTTGAACTCATAATGCATTTCACGTTTCGTAAGTAAGAGGCAATGGACCTATATAGAACATGTACCATAATGAGTCTTAATTATTTAGGCACATACAGGTAGTCGCGATAGACCAGGTAGAGCATCTGTAGGTTAGTGAGCTGGTCATCAGTGGCAAAGAGTAGGGTTAGATCCCTATCGGCGACTTCTAGTTTCATTCGGTTTTAAATGGTTTCGGAAACCATTTTTCCAAATTAATAACGGCGACCTGTTATAGTGCTGACCACATTATCCAAAAATGTGTCGATGTTTACTAAAAAAAATGTGGAAACTAGTATCATGTTCTCTAAGCGACATGAATCGGGACATGAGGTGTGACAGAAGGTGTGACATGAATCGTGACATGAGGTGAGACAGGAGATGTGACATGAGGTTTGATATGAATCGTGACATGAGGTGAGACATGAGTGTGACATGAATCGTGACATGAGGTGTGACATGAATCGTGACATGATGTGAGACAGGAGATGTGACATGAGGTGTGATATGAATCGTGACATGAGGTGAGACATGAGGTGTGACATGAGGTGTGACATGAGATGTGACAGGAGGTGTGACATGAGGTGTGACATGAGGTGTGGCATGAGGTGTGACATGAGATGTGACAGGAGGTGTGATATGAATCGTGACATGAATCGAGACATGAGGTGTGACAGGTGTGACATGAATCGAGACATGAGGTGTGACATGAGTGTGACATGAATCGTGACATGAGGTGTGACATAAGGTGTGATATGAATCGAGACATGAGGTGTGACATGAGGTGTGACATGAATCGTGACATGAGGTGTGACAGGAGGTGTGTTTTCAAATACTCATATGGGCGCAAGATGCGTGGCAAAAGAGTAAGACCAACAAAGACTGAACGCAGAGATAACTACAGTGAAATCTCCACTAAGGTTATTTGTTTCAGTTACTCAAGATCAATGGAAATCAAAGAGTAAATTTCAGATGTCAATCAATGGTTTCTGTTCAATGTTCTATTTGGTATTAAAAATAATTGAACATACAGCAGAACTTTGGGCAAATCAGAGTGCAAAGTGCGTTATATGTCTGAAACTGGCATCAGTGTCATTCATTAATCTACAGAAGAACTAAGATCAATATGCATGAAGTAATATTAGTTGTATAGAACATTACAGTAATCTCATTCTTACTTAACAGGTACAACACTAATCGTTATTTACTGTTCGTGTTTTGGGTGTTATATCTTGAGCGGTTTTGTTTCCCCTAGACTCAAGAACAAACACAAAATAACCATTAAAGAAATGAAATGTGTTAGACGAATGCCAGGAAACAGTCTGAGTGATAAGATCATAAACGAAATACTGATAAAAAAAAGACCAGGAATAATTCCTTTCATGGGATAAAAAACACAGATAAGATAGTTTGGCTACGTGATAAGGCAAAATGATCAAAACACAATACAACAAGCCTTAATAAACGTTGCGAGAACATCAGACTCAAGGGCTGACCACTAAAAGGATGATTGATGGAATATTAGAAACACTAGGAAACATAACTGCAGCATAAACGAACAGAAGAGCAAAAGACCGCAGTTATATAGTCCCTCCTCGACCCTGAAAGACAAATGGGGGGAGAAGTTTTTTTTTTCTTCTATAAATTGTTGCTTCATTTTCTATCTTTGGTTAAAGCTCATTAAAAATGTATCTACCTTGTCACTTGTTTCACTGTTTGGGTAATTTTTTTCCCCAATACTTTGTTCACTTTATTATTTGTAATTCAACATTATTATTTTTATTATGAAAAATTGAAAAAGTCATTTGTTTACCATGGTTACGTACCTTGCAGGGTCAACACCGTGGCAACACGTAAGACACTGTGAAGGACCTGTGGTATTATCACACCAGGCAACCTGAAACCACTGGCCTATATGTAGATCAGATTTAAGAACAGATTATGTTCCAGGAAAAAAGAACCAGGAAGGGTGGGGATTGAATGTACAACTAAATGACATAAGACCCAACCAGACCGTCAGACCCATCAGTTAGGTTGATCTGGTAATTAGCGCCACACACATAACTGCAATTTGCGCTACGTAAAATAATTCCTTCAATTATTGTCCTACATTATCACAATTATAATTGCATCAGGAAATCTTAGTTATTTCCCTTACAAGTTATCAGAAAGACACGGTTTTGCTGTTACTTAACATCTGAACAGTTTGGTTCAAGTTAATTTATTATATAAAGACACAGCGCAGTGATTCTCACGGGAGACACTAGATAGGACTGCACCTACTGGCTCTACTTCTTTATGTTTCGATAAAGAAATTGAAGCGCCATTCTTTGTTTTGCTGAAATGGCCTGCCTAGTTTTCATACACAATGCAAGTTTGATAGATGTCCGTGTACGGTTGTAGTAGGTTTATCTCCGCAGGAATTGAAACCTGTCTATTAGTAACGGCTTGAGTTATTTGAACGATATCACGGCTATACTAGGGAATACGGTGGCTGGTTGTACATTGACACTTAACTCATTGAGCTAGAATGTGATAATGCTATGCATTCTGATATATAGAGGAGTCGTGAGTCCTCCCTTTCCACCGTGAGTCCACCTTCGCCGCCTCTGAACATCCACCGTTGAGCACATAGCAAACTAACAAACATTGTTCCTTGTGCGCGATAACTTGATTGCGGACCCACACTGACGAGATGTTGTCCGGATAATCTGTTATTTACTATCATCATCATCATAATCGTCATCAGTATCAAGTACCATCCCTGCCGGCGTCGGTGATCATGTCTCTACACAACTTTCGATCTCGACAGTTATTTATCATTTCTGTTGTTGACCTTCTGCCAAGCCATTCTCTTAAGCTTTCTGATAGCTTGTCTCTTTGCTTCCCTCAATCTTTTCATCCTTCAATTTTCCCCATTTATCAAATAATATCCCAACTATTCTGTTCTCATTGCACGGCCAAAAAATAATGATTGCTTTTTCCTAATTTTGAAAATTAGCTCTCTTTTTGCTTTAGTCTCTTTCAGAACGTTTTAATCAAGTATGTCTGACGGAAGATAACACTCTAATGCAATTGACATGACCACTGTTCTCCAGCCACACAGAGTCCACAGGTAGACTCTAAAACCTGGATGTAGTTGGTGTATGTATGTCTAGCATTTGGCGTATTGACAGACGATCGGTAGCAAGTAATCATGATAATTCAGTAGATTGGTAAAATATTAGCGTCTTATGCTGGATGCTGTTTTTGCTTAATAACTTCTCTCGAGGCTGAATCTGCCAATATCGAAAAGATAGATTCGACGCAGAATAAACCAGATGCATTCATGGCGCTTGTCCTCGTATCCTTTCCTTGCGCCTTGTTCATCTGAATGGATATAAATTTTGCTTCGAATATTGTTATGTCGTTGTTTTACCTTTGTTCTCCATGTACTCGGATAAAGATTTGATAGACTTTGTTTTATTGGTCAGTATTTTAGACAAGATCGCTAATAGGAAAGAAAAGCGAAGGTTAAGTCCTAGTCCAGGGACATAAAGAGTAACGCCCCACTGAGTGACATTGCACTTTGCTCGGTGGTTCTCTAATCTGTCACTAGAAGGCTCCTAATGTAGAGAAAAGAGAACCAACGCAAGGGTAACGTCTGATTTTTGCTGTAAAAAAATAAAATAAATTGCGTCAGCGATGAAAATTGATGAATACAGAGATCATTGTCAGCATTTGAGAACCACTGAAATTTTGTTGTGATGCCAACTAACAGGAGATCATTTCATTTATGTTTTTTAACTAGGAGATTACTGAAAGCGGAAGACAGAAAGGATAAAAACCATGACGCTCTCCAAATCAGACTGATGAATCACAGTTAAGTCAGTTTACATTTATTCTGACCCTAAAATCTGGTCACAGCTGCAGTGGGTACAGCTTCGTCATCCCTACAGTTGCCTCCCCTCCCCAACATACTCTCTGGGGTAGACCTAAGAAATTTGATAAATGTCGTAGTCCTAGACAGAATGATTGTTAGTATGAAATGTCGTAATCATAGACGGAATGATTGTTAGTATGAAATGTAGTCCTAGACAGAATGATTGTTGGTATGAAATGTCGTAGTCATAGACAGAATGATTGTTAGTATGAAATGTCGTAGTCCTAGACAGAATGATTGTTAGTATGAAATGTCGTAGTCATAGACAGAATGATTGTTAGTATAAAATGTCGTAGTCATAGACAGAATGATTGTTAGTATAAAATGTCGTAGTCATAGAAAGAATGATTGTTAGTATAAAATGTCGTAGTCCTAGACAGAATGATTGTTAGTATGAAATGTCGTAGTCATAGAAAGAATGATTGTTAGTATGAAATGTCGTAGTCATAGAAAGAATGATTGTTAGTATGAAATGTCGTAGTCCTAGACAGAATGATTGTTAGTATGAAATGTCGTAGTCATAGACAGAATGATTGTTAGTATAAAATGTCGTAGTCATAGACAGAATGATTGTTAGTATAAAATGTCGTAGTCATAGACAGAATGATTGTTAGTTATAAATGTCATAGTCAAAGGCATAGTTATTGTTAGTATGAAATGTCGTAGTCATAAACATAATGATTGGTAGTATGAAATGTCATAGTCATAGACATATTTATTATTAGTATGAAATGTCGTTGTCATAGACAGAATGATGTTAGTATGAAATGTCATAGTCATAGACATATATATTATTAGTATGAAATGTCGTTGTCATAGACAGAATGATTGTTAGTATGAAATGTCATAGTCATAGACATATTATTTAGTATAGAATGTCGTAGTCATAGACAGAATGATTGTTAGTGTGAAAGGCAAAAAATGGGCCAAGACCAACCAACCTGGATGTGACTGATCGATATGCACGAAATTGTGATACTCGTCGTAACTGTTGCGGACTTGTTGGAATTGAGGAAAGTATGGACAAGAGCTGACGTATGAGTGTGACTGTCTCTGTGGATAGATAACTTGAATTAGCATTAAAGATGATATCATTGCAATGCAATCAGAGAACAACAATGAAGAGAAAACAATACACTATATATATATATATATAAAAAAACATTTTTTTTTCATTTGGGGGATGAGGGTGGGGTGGAAATAAAAACATGGATCCGAACACTGCATGGTGACTGCTCTGGACACTGGGCCTTTATCGTTTGGTCCTATTTGTCTCTCTATCAGACCTCAGTATTGTTATAATGCCCTAAAAAGAAATAAGTTTTAGGACTTTGAAATAGAAGCATTAGAACGCACCTGTCAAAGGAAGGTTCAACAGGCACACAACTAGATACACCGGTTACATACCATCATAAGAAACAGATAATCAAATCAATCAGAGGACCACAAGCCCCAAATCAGGATGCCTTCCATAATATGAATAGATATGAACAAGTTATCATTATACACCTCAGAACAGGACACAGTCGACTCCTTAGTCACATGTATACAAAATTCAAGATCGGCACATCAACTACTTGTACATGTGGACAAGCGCCCCAGACTGCTGAACACATACTTCAAGACTGCACTGAATATAGTAGACTGAGGAAAATCCATTGGTCCATAGATACAACACACAGACAAAACTATATGGGCCACTGCAAGAATTACAAAGACAGTAAAATTTATACAGGAAACGACATTGCAGATATAGACAATACTTCGGGCGAACGAAAGATAGATAGATAGAACCCACCTACCGTAACACTGACAAGTCGAGTAAGTTTATTTTTAACACTCTAAAGCAGAAGGCCCATTTTTAGGCCATAGCTCTCCTGCGTCGGTCTACCTCATCGTTTTGATTCTTAAAACTCGTGAAACGACCTGAAAGAAAGACATATCCCCCCGCCTATAACACGCTAGGCTAAACTGTTCATTCGCATAACAACCGAAAGACTGAATTTCAGTTTAGAGTTACGTTACTGACAGTGGCAGAATGTTTTCCTCTTTGCCTTACCCTTGTTTGAAAGACCCTTGAAGTTGACTACCACTTTCTCGCAGCTTTATGCTCGCCTCACGTAGCCAGCATCTGTCCCTTCCTCTATGTTGTCTTCCAATCTCCTCTCTTTTGATCTGCGTCTATTACTTCCCTGATTTTTTCTGATAAAATTCTTAAAAGAAACATGAAATGCACATATTGAGCCGCTGGTTGATTGCTACCACAATATAGTCTGTAAAACTCATAATTAGTAACAAAGAAGTAATTTCAATAAATCTCCTTATTTTGAAGAAGAAAAAAATCTTTCATAATTACATGACAGAGGAAAAAATATTGTGACATAAGGTTGACGATGATATAAATATGTCTTTTCAACAATTTTTACTTCACCAACGTTGAGATATAAATATGTAACAACGGCAAACATCTGTGAACGCTCTATAAATGTCTTTACATTGCCATTTGTAAAGTGTGTGATTTACATCTTCATTTTTTGTTGTAACCGACTCCTCTCATTACTAACCTTAGCATGTTTCTGGTTCCGCCCTGACATTTGGGAATTGGCTGAAATTAGTAGATTAGTTCATTAGCTGTTATTGAATGATATCAAACAGAAGTATATTAATAAGTTTTGTACATATTGTCTTCTTTCTTCTTAGCATTCATCCACTAATTAGGTATGGTAAGTTTTTTCTCTCATAATTACGGACTGCCTAAAAGATATACATCTATATGACACAGACATACAATGCATATGCAATTTATGCAAGCACACAGCATTAATGATAAAAAATAACAAAGAGAACGCTACACATCTTGATATAAAAAGAGAAGTAAGACAGGGATGTATCCTATGACCAAGCTTGTTCCATGCCATTCAACCATTCATTTGTTAACGATTCAGCAAAATAAGCGCGTGCCTAGGAATCATGAGAAGGGGGCACTACAAAGAGGTCCCACATTAAATGAACAAATACATACAAACATATACAATAATAACAAGAGCACTCAGTGAGTGGGAGCCACGATAGCTCAGTGGTTAATGAACTGGACTACAAAGGACAAGGGGTAGGGTTCGATCCCAACCGACGGCCTCCGGGTTCACCCAGCCTTAAATGGGTACCGGATTTTTTTCTGGAAAGTAAAGCAGCACGGGTGTAATACCGACCACATTACCCCAAAAATCACATGCTGAAGGTCTGTAAAATATATGGTCACTAACACCAGATTTCCCTATACGCCACTTGGCGTGACGGGTCACTAACACCATATTTCCTATACGCCACTTGGCGTGACGGGGGTACTTACTCTTATTTTTTACTCAGTGAGTGCAGACCTCCATACCTGTTTCAATATATATTTTCTGATATATTTAATGCTGTCTTGTGTGTGAAATGGAAATGGAGAGAGAGAACAAAATTATCTCCACGAAACTTTGTATTCGGTCTGTGAAGTTTGTTTACTTTTTGTACAACATCAGTGGGGAAACAAACAAGCAAACAAACAAACACATGCTTCAACAAAAACATAAACTTCCTTGTCGGAAATAAAATAATAATAATAGTAATGACAGAGAGTAATGATATACATTAAACTTGGGAAGATAACAAAATTAGAATATGGAAACTGTCCCAAGGTCTACGGGGGTTCACGTGATCGTAGATGTGTTACCTAACATTAGTTTTGAGGATCTGAAAAGACCCTGCAATTAAAAAAAAAAGTGGGATAAAACTTTCAAATATAATTAAAGTAGAAATATACACAAATAAATTAATTTCCATCTTACTGTCAGTTGTGTTTAATTTCGATAAATATTTTTTAAAATCATTTTTTATTGTTTATATTTTGAATTACAAATAATGGGGGAGGGGGGGGGGCAAAATCTGTTAAGTGCTTAAGGCCACTAAGGCCTAATCCAGACCCGACACAACCGTCTTCGGCATGGTAGGATTTCCTAAACAATTGTTCCCGAATTGAGGCAATTTTTAACCTTCTCTTTTCCACTTTATAACTGGCAATGGTTCTTTGGCGTGCGCGAGTGCACATGGGATCTCCTGTTTTTCTTCGTTTTCAAAGAGCTAGACATCGAATCTCATTAGCTACAGAGGGCTAGACATCGAATCTCATTAGCTACAGAGGGCTAGACATCGATCTCATTAGCTACAGAGGGCTAGACATCGAATCTCATTAGCTACAGAGGGCTAGACATCGAATCTCATTAGCTACAGAGGGCTAGACATCGAATCTCATTAGCTACAGAGGGCTAGACATCGAATCTCATTAGCTACAGAGGGCTAGAATCGAATCTCATTAGCTACAGAGGGCTAGACACGAATCTCATTAGATACAGAGGGCTAGATATCGGATGTTATTAGCTACAGAGGGCTAGACATCGAATCTCATTAGATACAGAGGCTAACATCGGATCTTATTAGCTACAGAGGCTATACATCGGATCTCATTAGCTACAGAGGCTAGACATCGGATCTCACTAGCTACAGAGGGCTAGACATCGGATCTCATAGCTACAGAGGGCTAGACATCGGATCTCATTAGCTACAGAGGGCTAGACATCGGATCTCATTAGCTACAGAGGGCTAGACATCGGATCTTATTAGCTACAGAGGCTAGACATCGGATCTCACTAGCTACAGAGGCTAGACATCGAATCTCATTAGCTACAGAGGGCTAGACATCGGATCTCATTAGCTACAGAGGGCTAGACATCGGATCTATTAGCTACAGAGGGCTAGACATCGGATCTATTAGCTACAAGCTAAACATCGGATCTCATTAGCTACAGAGGGCTAAACATCGGATCTCATTACTACAGAGGGCTAGACATCGGATCTCATTATCTACAGAGGGCTAGACATCGGATCTCACTAGCTACAGAGGGCTAAACATCGGATCTCATTAGCTACAGAGGGCTAGACATCGGATCTCACTAGCTGCAGAGGCTAGACATCGGATCTCATTAGCTACAAAGGGCTAGACATCGGATCTCATTAGCTACAGAGGGCTAAACATCGGATCTCATTAGCTACAGAGGTCTAGACATCGGATCTCACTAGCTACAGAGGGCTAGACATCGGATCTCTTTAGCTACAGAGGACTAGACATCGGATCTCACTAGCTACAGAGGGCTAGACATCGGATCTCACTAGCTACAGAGGGCTAGACATCGAATCTCATTAGCTACAGAGGGCTAGACATCGTATCTCATTAGCTACAGAGGGCTAACACGGATCTCATTAGCTACAGAGGGCTAGACATCGGATCTCATTAGCTACAGAGGGCTGACATCGGATCTCATTAGCTACAGAGGGCTAGACATCAAATCTCATTGGCTACAGAGGGCTAGACATCGAATCTCATTAGCTACAGAGGGCTAGACATCGGATCTCATTAGCTACAGAGGGCTAGACATCGGATCTCACTAGCTACAGAAGGGCTAGACATCGGATCTCATTAGCTACAGAGGGCTAGACATCGGATCTCATTAGCTACAGAGGGCTAGACATCGGATCTCATTAGCTACAGAGGCTAGACATCGGATCTCATTAGCTACAGAGGGCTAGACATCGGATCTCATTAGCTACAGAGGTCTAGACATCGGATCTCACTAGCTACAGAGGGCTAGACATCGGATCTCATTAGCTACAGAGGGCTAAAAATCGGATCTCATTAGCTACAGAGGGCTAGACATCGGATCTCATTAGCTACAGAGGGCTAGACATCGGACTCATTAGCTACAGAGGGCTAGACATCGGATCTCATTAGCTACAGAGGGCTAGACATCGGATCTCATTAGCTATAGAGGGCTAGACATCGGATCTCATTAGCTACAGAGGGCTAGACATCGGATCTCATTAGCTACAGAGGGCTAGACATCGGATCTCATTAAGTACAGAGGGCTAGACATCGGATCTCATTAGCTACGAGGGCTAGACATCGGATCTCATTAGCTACAGAGGGCTAAACATCGGATCTCACTAGATACAGAGGGCTAGACATCGGATCTCATTAGCTACAGAGGGTGTGACATCGGATCTCACTAGCTACAGAAGCTAGACATCGGATCTCACTAGCAACAGAGGGCTTGACATCGGATCTCACTAACTACAGAGGGCTAGACATCGGATCTCACTAGCTACAGAGGGCTAGACATCGGATCTTACTAGCTAC